>JAHXMU010021713.1:0-28407 GCA_019455685.1 Philornis downsi
ATATTTTACGCAACGCAATATTAATGTTGGTTCTGGTGAATAGAAAATATCTGCAATAAGTATATATTCTATTATCTGAAACAAACATAATGTAATTCTTATGAATTTTTAAATCGAATTGAATTTGAAATATATATCTAACACCGGAATACATTTTTCATTTGCTAATTTTCAAATTATAAAACGAAATAAAAATTTATACACGCCAGTCCAAACTATATCAATTCTATTGAACAAAAGGTGTCCTTTTTTCTAGATTTTTTTTAACCTTCTTTTAGCTTATTTCGTTATCAAGTTCTGTAAACATTGGTTGTATTGCACACTCCATATTTTTTATACTGAATATTTCTGGTTAACATGTCCTTGTTTTCAAACAGTGTTCATATTCTTTAAACAAAAGTGACAATTTCAAATGTTAAAGCAAATAACTACGACAGTCTTCCTGGCGAAGACAATAAAAGGGTCCGTTGTAAAGTTTCAAACCCCAGCTTCAGTATAAAAAATTGTTTTCTAATTTATCAATAATAATTAAGAAAAATAATTTTTCCAGATTGGAATTGCTGAAGATTTGTAAGAACTTTATTGAATCATATAAGTGATACTAACGGATCATCGAATCTGCATATTCATCAGTGTGGCATTACAATATGTTCAGAGACTGCCACCAGCTCTGATCTGCAAGAATGAACTATATTTTCTTAAGTTCATTTTTTTTGGTGTTATAAATTAATGCTAAAATCCACATCTTAAATTGCTTCGATATTTGTACCGGCCAATTTCGAATTAATCAGTCAATTTACCAAAAACTTGGAATAGAATTTAAGAAACAATATAGGAAATCAATTTCTGGAAAATGGATCATGTAACTCTAACTGATACTTTAAGCATTTGGTTTTGTCCGAATCAATCCTAAGTTTGCTATTTAGTTTCAATAATGCAGGAAATAAGTGAAATTAAAATTAGAGCCCAACCATTGACCTGCGACACTGTGTGACACCACGTCCACAAGCGGCGAGTGTGAAATCGTTGGGATGGATAGATTTGTCACTTGACTTTGTGAACGACCGGCACTTAACAGTTTATTATATGATGCTGTCCATTGGTTTGTCAAAACACAGGAGAGCAACATGGTGAGGGGCCGCTTTGTATTGTCATCCTGAGGCTGCACGAAAAGATTTCTCTTTCAAAATAGTGAATTGCGCCCTTGTTGTTATTGTATTAAAACAGGGCAAAATATTTGATGGATTTCACATAAAAACGAATACGTAATGCAGTTGTTTTGAAAGGGAAAGATGGCTAGATGAATCAGAGCAATGAAAATGGACCAAAAGATTGATTACTCATTGATTAGCATTGGGTTTACTGTTAGGCATATAATCGTGGTCACAGTGACAGTCCGAGGAAACTGGTGAAGAGTGCGAGCAAAGTGCATAAACTCTCTTAAATGCCCTCTTTGCATCCATCGGATTGACGTTCACCAACACCTGTGAATGGTGGCTGCCGGCCGATGCAGCCAAGCCAGTCAAGGCAGTCATCCAACCGGTCAATCAGTCTCTTTACATTGTTTGTTTTGAAAAGAGCGCTTGCGCAGCATCTCAGTTTAAGAAAAGCTCTCTTTTAGCATACGGTTTAAATGCACGAAGACGTCTCTTGTAGTGCTTTGTGCTGTGGTAGCCACTGCTCCGCACCGCAAGTCGGTTTAGTTGCTTTGAGGCTTTTAGAGGTTTAGTGCTTAAGTTTAACACAATTACAGCACAGTTCCGTCACAAACTTCCATCAGAGCGGTTCAACGGTGCGGATGGATGTAGTGCGAATACAACAAACGTGGTGCGCTCGCTCTCTACTATAAATACAAGAAAGAAACGAATGTGGTCGAAACAAAAAATTCATAAAAGAAGCTAAAGCCTCTATACACCGCATAAATATATATATATATATATATATAGTGCAATTTCTTATTATAGTGAAATACATAAATGGTACTAACAACCACATAATCGTACATGGGTGTATAAGAGATCGAGATCGAATTTGTCGCGCTTCCTTTGACAAGATAAATATCTGTGAATTGTCAAGTGCTTTGGGTCTATTCGATTGTGTTGGTTTGTGACTTTGTGGCTCGAAAAGCGATTGTTTCTGCTGGATGACGAGGTAATTTATACTGTTATTATTACTACTGCACAAGGCCTACGCGTAGTCTTCACATTATTACAAAAAATTGCAAAATACAAAACTTAGCCAACATCAACATTTCAAAACTCGGCCCGGCGCGACTCTAAAACTTTGCGATAGTGTTCACTCTTGTGGCTTCATCTTTGGAAAGTGAGAGTTATGCCACTCGCCCGACCTTATGAGGATGTTGCCTATTGTAGTGGCCGTCTACGTCATAAATATCGCTCGTAGCTTCGGGTTAATTGACGATGAAAAGCCAATTTATTACCTTAATAGCACTGGTTTACAAATCGCGCCAGCCTGCCGGCCCGGTTGCAGAAATTGTTGCGAATGCATTTGTCTGCCCCTAAAATAAACGTGTGAATGTCGCGTCCATTAAAAATTAACGCACGTAAAATCTATTACAAAATCTAAAAGAAACAACAACAGCTACAGCTCCAGAGTGGACTACTCTAATAAACGCATTGTACTGTTAAGCAACCTTCCCTTTTGCTCGTAGGCCGCAGATGCCAACCGACGACGGTGGCTCGACGGCTGCTTGGCCGTTGACTGCAGTATGCCCATTCGCATTCGATATGCGTGTCACGCAGCTGTGTATCAAGTTCAAACTACTGCACTTACTGTCAACACTGTAACGCAATGAAGAGTCGGACGGCTTCAACCTAAATGGCGTAGCCATCATCACGATTCCGAGATGAGGGTAGGACGTGATGGTCTTCCGCCAATCTGTCGTTCCTTACCGTGCGCCCGAGATTGCAAAATACCTTACACCATCTTCTACTTAACGCGTTTGTTCAGTAGGTCTTGTAATGTTTTCCAAGGTCTATTTTGACTTTTCGCGTGGTGACTGATAAATGCATTTGTTTTACGCACTCTGTGTACACAAAGTGTTGAAATATTGAAATTAACACCCATCTGCTACCTCGGTTAATTAAGAGATGAATAAGTTTCCCTCCGTAGGTTTGTAGGCCCGCATGCCGTCAGCCAGGCCAAGGTACTGGTAGTAAGGCCCATTGCTGGATTGCCACTTCATGGGATTCTGATTTTTGCAAAATGGTAAAAACTAATCGTCTTCTGGTTTAATCAACTGCCCAAAAATAAAATAAACTCGTATGAATACCTCATTGTAGCAGCTACACATACTTGCACACACACACACACACACACTCTCACACTTAAGTGGATCCAAAGATAACAATAAGAGTAGCTTAACTTAAAAGTCTCAGATTCATTGCAGTTCTGCCAGGTCTCAAGCGAAGGCAGAAGGACCGAGTGAGCAGTGGGGGGCGACACTTAAGGGGCGCGGGACAAAGACGATGTGATTTAACACTGCAAATAGCAATGGCAGGGAAAAAGAAAAATTAATTAAACGGCACATGTGTGCAACAAACAGTACAGCCTCAACTGCGGCCGCAGCCACCATTACTTTCAGTCTCGACATCTTGAAAGGTATTATCGCATTGGCGCACAAAAAGCTTTTGAATAAAATGGCAGCAGCAGAATAAGCGTACGAACTCTCCTCATCGCTTGTTCGAGTTTATGTCCCTGTTGGGTGAATGAATGCAATTTTGTTTTTCTCCTCATCGGAAGATTTTCTTCTTCGCTTAACCGTCTCGCTGCGGTCGCTGTTTTGTTGTATTTTTTTACTGGCAGATATTCCACTGGCGAAAATTACTTATCGTCTAAGCTTTGGCTTTCTTTCTGTGCTTTCTTTGCACTCAAGACTTTGTTATAGAGAACATGCTTTAAATGTCGACTAATTAGTATACGTGTTCTGTTACAGTTATTATCTACAGCTGCAGCAGCTGCTGCTGCCATAAAAACTTCTAATACGAAACTCTGTCAAGACCATAGTATGGTATTGTCTAATGGATTTTCCCACTTCCACCGCTATTCATGTGCTGTGATGATTTGAAGCCACCTCAGCCAGCAGAGAGCGAAGAAAGCCAAACTTGCATCCAAGTGTGTTCAACTACTTCGTTTTCCATAACAGCATCAATTGCAATAAATGCGGAAATTGTTTTCTAATGTGTCGCTTGTAAATGCTTAGAAGCACGAGCGTGGTTCTGTCTGTTGCACGTAAAGCCGCACAACAGACAAAAGGCCGGGGCGACAGCGTCGCATGGTCTTGCAATGCCAAGTTCTAATTAATAAAGTAATTGCTTTTATTTATTTCGTGGCATTTTGCATTAGCTATCAAGTTGCCATGTTCATTCACCTCGTGCTTGACACAGAGTCAGTGATTCTTACGTGAGCTCGCTGTTTCTACCTTTACTTTCAGACGGAGAGATAATCACAAACCGATAGATAACTGTCACAATATGGTTAGCGTTAGGGACAAAGTTTTTATAAATCTGTATATGGCAATGGAAGATTTGGGTTTACTAATGCAATTCCATACTCGTACATACTCGTACAGCGTAGTACAAATATATGCCACAAAAATAGAGTGCATGTGTCTTAAGTCTTTCGTTTTTGACGAAATGCATATATTAGATGCAGGACTACGAATTATTATTGGTTGATGTATTTGCGAATAATTTAGGAGTTTAATTATTAAAATCAATTATAGAGTTTGATTTTTGAATTCTAGAAAATAACTCATGCCTTCCCCTTTCAGTAGAATAATGTATATAGAATACTGGAAAAATCCGTTTAGCACGTGGGTTATGTTAAGAACAGAGTTGGAAAAACGACGCTTTTTTTGGAATGTTTTATATATGTATTCTGTTATTTACGGAAATGTCAACTAGTGTACATTTAAAGAAATGACCAACAATTTTTAACATTTGAACGTTTCCAAGGGAAATATCGATAAGTTTTGATGTAATTTGTTTAATAAATTCTTGTTTTATGTATACATATACCAAGTTTTTCAGATTTGACGAACAGAAAATTACATTTTTTTTGCATATGTATTGTATTTCTCGATGTAGTGGTTACGGCTGTAGTCGTGCTCGAAATTTGTTGGAACCATATTTGGGTCTTTTTTTAATTTTTAAATTCCATTTATGGATTAGGGTGTCGTCCTTATTTGTTTTTCAATTAATTTAAACGCATACAACAAATCTTTGAAGACGATAAATGTACTGACCTAATATATTTATCCTTTCAAGTTCTATTCTATTCAGATAATTACTTTAATGTAGGCCTTGATAAATTCATAACATATGACACATAGTTCAAATAATCTTGACTGAATTTAATTTCATTCGAAATGATTGAGCCAAAAAAGTAAAAAAAAATTGTTATTTCCAAAAAGATTGTTTTTTTTCTTTACATATTCATTAAAAGTACTAAAGCGGATGTACATCCTGCTACTATCTATATTTTGTTCGTATGTATCCACATTTTGTCAATGTCGAAGTGTGTTGATTTCCAACAGAGTCGAAAATTCGACTGCGTCATACATAATAAGGGCCTACACTCATATATCACTGCAACTTTTGTTTTAAAGCAAATTGCCTCATGGTATCGAAGATGTGTGATTAAAAGTCAGGAATGCCATTAAACGTGTGTGAAGATTATATCCTCACATTGGCCAATATTAGATCATGTATCAAAATTCATTAAAATTGGTTCGTAACTGAAACGGTATTTTGGCCAGGAATGCGTGACTAGATTACTTATAGAGCATTCTTGTAGGATTTTATAAGAGATAAGTTTGACAAGTCTGATATAAATTACAACTGACAATTGCTCAAACACATGTAGTGTTCACAAATTTTGTAAACTGAAAAATCTTACTTGGTTTGTGGCTCTGTAACAAAATTGCTTAAAAACTTTGTCCTTTGTTATACAAAAAGTAGTTGTTGTAAACTTTGAGAAGTAAAAGTGTTTAAAAAGATTATAACGCAAACGAAATAATTGAAATTGTTATCAAAACCCGATGACGGCGAGGGGAAATTATTGGATAAACAGGAGTGATTCACTCACCCTTCATAGACAAATTAACGAAGCAAGCAGTGTGGTTTTCAAATTGAAAATTACGGATTCATTTGCATACCAAGGAAGTTCTTAACGACTAAGAATGTGCATTCCGTAATGCATTTCATGCTGTATCAGTATGCGATCTGTTTTTTCCATACAAATTATTCAAAGGTTTTTTCTTTTAATTTTCTTCTATATTCATGAGCATGTCTTTGATTGCTTTGAGCTAAACGTTGAAATGCTGATTTCAAAATTTTTCGCAAATGCAGAGTTAAAAGGAAAACCTTTGACTACATAAATAAACTTACAGAAAATTTTCAGATAACCCATTTAATAAAAAATCGAAAATTTTGATTAGGAGTCACTATTGGAAACAGGCATCAAAAATTCCCGACAGCATCAATAATTCCTAGATGCGTTCCTTGCAACTTTAACGAACTACTGTGGTTCTCCAACCAACGACATCAGCCTTAAGATTAATCAATCAGATCTGGATTACAGAATTATGTTTTAAAGAATTCAAAATACTAAACTTCTTTTCAGTTGTATCTTATCGGTTAAGTAAAGCACAATACATTCATCAAAAAGAACTCTCGAAATTCGAATCGGGTTCCTTAAAGCGCGGGTTTAATAGAGTGGATTACCCTTCCGTAATCGCTGCAGTTGCCTATTACAAAGTTTCCGATAACCATTTTCGGTCATTTTAAAGCAAAATTCATTTCAATATAGAAATACTGCATGACGTAGCAGAAAAACGAGTTACATAACCCATATTCATGCGGTGTTCTTCATATTAATATTTTCATTATCATTTAATTCAAACTTCCACATTTTGTATTAAGTCGTCATATTAAAATTTGGTTCTGCCACTGGGAGAATGTCCTCTATGCCATTTTGTATTATCCGAAGCAAATATATTTTGCATACGTTATATTAATCGGTTGTGAAATTGTCGTCGTATTATGAGCAATGACATAAACAGAATTGATTTTTATACAACAAATGTAAAAAATATCAAAATATATTTCTGTTTTAATATTTTGGAAAGTTAAAGTGAATTAAACTGAAGTAATTATCATCACTAAAATTATAAGATGTAAAATCAACATTTAGCAGAAACTAAAAAATCAAAGCGTGCAAAATTTTTAGAAATTCCAAATATTTAAAAACAATAATAATTATTCGACTAATATTATCAAATTAGAGTTGGTGTGGTCACATATTTGGTATACTAAACCTACGCCTTCTCATTTAAATTTAGGAAGACTATCGGTTGCGCAAAATGTGACGATAGGTGTAAATTGCGTAAGTGAACCCAAATCGAGTATGAAAACTTTGATTTTTTGCTTTTGAACGAATCTCCGTTCACAAATACCATTTTCCAGTTAAAGTTACAGATGGCCATCATGTTAACATAGAATTTTATTCTTTCTTATAATTATATTGCATGCGATTTTATTGCAGTGAATTATCCAATTTGCAATTTCAATTAAAAAATAGCATTTGCTAACAAACCGTAGTGGAATGTTAAGTAATCTTTGTTAAAGAAAATTGGTAATATTTGCAAAAAAAAAAAAACCTAATATTTCGATGAAAGGTAAAAGATGAAATTGATGAAATTTGAAGCTTCTTATAGTCATTAATTCTACAGAAATGAACGTTTGCTTGAATAGTATGTCAGATAATTTTAAACAAACTCCTTTATGTTAATTTGCGACTTATTCAGTATTCCGGGTATGATATGGAACGTAGATTGATTCTTCTTAAGAAATGTGTTTCTGCTTAACTTTTCCTTTAAAATATTTGTTTATTTGTTTAGAAAGTTTCATACATTACTTCAATTTCATTGCCTACAAAAGTAATATTTTTAATTACAGGCGCATTTTATCGAAATTGCCGAACTCTCTTAAGCTGTTGCAACATTTTGTATATAATGTGGTTTATTCGTCTACTGTGTCATTTATGGTGCTTTCACAAAATGGCTTTCTAAAAAATCGATCTGTTATCATAAACCTGCTTTCTTTTAATTGGATTTACAGTTTGATACCTTTGATAAGGTTTCGAATCCATTATTTCTACTAATATTAGAGACAAGTTGGCTTTTCATTCATTTTTATTGAAATGGTTGGAGGCTATTGTGTAGTCATTATTTTGTTAGCATGGGTGAATGAAAACAAATCCGATGTTGATTTTGCAACTTCTGGTATTCCGCAAGCATTGATTTTGAGCCCTTTTTCTTCATTCTATTTGTCAATGATTTACCTTTTGATTTACTGTAAACTAACATTCCCCTCTTATTCTTCATGTGATTAACTAACAGTCAACTATTGGAAACACTGAACATCACCTTGACTCTAAATTTTATTATGTGTTGCCGAAAACAAACGCATACCATTTATCAATAGAAATATAATAGAATTAACTGATACCTACACACGTAGACGTCTATTTAGTACATTTTCAAGATCAAAACTTGGTTATGCTGCTACAATTGAAAATCCATACCTCGGGATTTTGATTAATCTACTTCTAACCTATTTCTTAAATTTGCGTTATTTCCTCTTAGTTTTACAACTGCCCCTTCCTAAGTTTTCGTATGAAGTCTTGAAGTAGACATATAAATTTAGGAACTCTGGATAAACGTTTGTGTAACAGCTCCGTCTTTCTCCTATGTGAAATAATTTATGGATATTTTGACCTTCTTATTTACGTAGTTTAACTAATGAGTGTGGCTTTTTGCCGCCTTAAACATTTTAAAACATTTAATATATCTGTTCGCAAAAGCAGTTAATCGGTAAATGAACCTACTGTTAGAGATAAAGAATGCTGTAGGCTGTAATGCAAATACTGAAATAATTAAATGATGAATAAATATTGTCAGCTTTGCTGTCAAAATCATTGTAATTAACTTGGTCTTTTAGAAGAGGCATAGAAAGAATTTGTAGAATTTATTTCTTCGGACATTTTGATAATCAAATAACAAGAGTGTGGAAAATGTGGCGATTTCATCTTTTTCATCGACAGTCCGATTTGGATCATCCATTCCACAATAATTTGTCGTTTGAATATGGTTATTCTGTATTTAAAATCCTCGAACTTATACGGCATTCAAAATAGCAAGACCGATGAAAGTGTGTTTCTTAAGTCTTTTGGTCAAGAGCCAATAGAAGTATCTACAGGTAGCTTATTTGTCTATCTATTAGATCAAACGCAAATATATCTTGTCACTCTTTGAATTTTTTAATTTGTTGTCATTGCATATTATGAGTTATGCGTTCGGACTTGATTTCTGAGCAGTATTGAATGGACGAAACGATTTGCATACTCGTAATTTATTTCTGGAGCAAATCCCAAACATGCGCATCTTTATGAGCAGCTGAAGTCCATATCTTGTTGATCGACTCGGTCTGGAAAGATTTATGCAAATGGGCAAAAAATCGTAATAAAATTAATGATCTCCATCTGAATTGTTGTTTTTAATTTTAAACATCTAAAAGCGCTTTTTATTATTAATAATAAAAAATAACTTTTACCTTGTTTTTTTTTCCTCTTTTGATTTGCAGTTGTTAATGGGGAGAAGAAACTGATTGAAGAGGTGGAGTCACCGTTGGCGGATGTAAAAGCCCAAAGGGCAAACGATGCTCTTTCTAAATGAATATTTGTACGTATACGAATATGTTGGTACATCGAAGTACTTAACTGAAACGGAAAACTTAATTCGTGGTATTTGTACGTAACTAAAAGTCTGAGTAACGGTTATGTCGTAAAGTGTATGTGAAACGTACTTCAAGCCGAAATGCCCAAAGTGAAAGAATTATAAAATCAAACAAAATAATAAAACGAAAGAAAACAAAAGTAAAACGTGCAATAAAAATATTAAGCTATATTTTTCAAATTTTCTGTTTAACGAGCAAAAAAATTAAAATTAACAAAAAAAAAAAAAAAAAACAGAAAAAAACACGAAGTAAATGCCAAATATGTTGGTGCTAAGATAATAAACGTCAATTGGACGAAAGGAGAAAATAATATGTTATATGAATTATGGCAAAATGATTTAGTTCAGATACAGGGGTACGTGCCTGTGTGTGTGTGTTTTAGCAATAACATCCAAAGTAATTAAAATGAAAACATTTCGTTGCTTTCTTAATGCAATTGGAAAAAGTTTACATCGGTACCAAACTCATTCACTGACACCGCCACAAACTCACCGTGAACTAAGTCAGGTGTAAAACACCAAAAACATCCCAGAGAAATTGTATTCCACACATCCACGTCGACATCGACATCAGCATCGGCATCGATATCCATAGCATCACATCATCTCCGCCTAGTGCTGAAATGAAATCGTCAAAAGATATCAACTGAACTATATCGATGTACATACATATGTATACAGTGCTCGTATGTAAGCTTTAGTGTGATGGCATTTTTTTTTATTAACTCAGTGTCAATTATCTAAAGTTTATACTGCCATCGAGCGTGATCGATGAGCAAAGCAACAATTCGGACACAGATACTTGGACGTAGAGACCAACAAGGACTTTGCGTGGCAGACGAACGCGTCTGCTGCTATTGCTGCTTTGGCATCCACATGACTTAATGAGATTGATTTCTTTCTTGTATAGAGAGGAACGGCAGCAACAACAACACCGCAAATAATAATCATACTAATTTGGGTAAGTGAATGTCTGTCCGTTTACATTTCCTTGTTTCTCTTCACTTATGGTTTGGTTGGCTTTTCTGTTGTTGTTTTCTTAGCTCGACTAATTTTCTCAATTAAAAGAAAAATGCTAACATTACCTAAAGCCATCAAGCAGAATAATTACAAAACAACACGTAATATTTCAATGGTATTAGGCATAAAACTACACATACATACACACACACACACATACTTGAGCTTAGACATATGTACATATAGATACATAAATACGCGTGCGTATACTATGACATAAAAGACTCTGATTACAATTACCGTCTTTAAATTTGTCCTGCACCTCCTCTGTCTCCTGATCCAATCCAGAAACAAATGGTAGGCGATGAAAGACACCCCATATGCTGCCACCTTTCCAATGGGCGGCTCATCTAGCATGCGTCGTTGTATGACGATATCTGGCCCTATTAATCAGTGGTAGCAACGCATTAAATGCATTCAGTCATATTTCATTTTGTATTAACTCCTCCTTCTAATCATGGCAAAACACACAAAAGTCGAAAATGATATAAAGAGACAAAGAAATATTCCCTATACTGTGATTATATTTCATAGTGGAAGCAACCGTTTAAGAGATATGTATGAGGTTGTCTAATTTCTATACATAGTGTGATCCGGTAAAGTCAGCGATATGCAATTACCAAATTCCAAAAATCGTATTTAAAACCCTGTCCAAAATTGAGCTATTACTGTGGGCAATGGGAAGTGGGATTTTTGTTTCCACCACCAATCAACGCCTCCGTGCTCAACAGATTTCGATCGAAATGTAGACATTTTGAATGTAAAATAGTATAAATATTGTTCGATAGTTAGCTGCTGCCGAAAATAATGACAATAAAAAAAAAATAATACGATATAAATAAACAAACCTTTTTGCGTTTATTAAATATGCTAAACTTTTCTGGTATCGAAGCGGACCATAGATTATATGCCAAGAATTATATAAAATATGTGATCCAGATCGATTTATAGTTGTTGGAAGTGATAAAAACCAAACCAACGTAAGCAAAATCATGATGTAGTATTTTTTTGTAAAAAAGATTCAAGACTCATTTCTTTCATACGAGGCACTTTCTGGTGTACGCAGCTAAATCTTGCTTCAACTTTGGCGACCAACATTAAACGAACTGCAGTTGAATTACAAAATTCATAAAAGACTTTTCTCTATACCGGTTCAAAATATTCTCTGATGGTTTGTTTTTGTTATATTATATTCCGAAAAAAGCAGTTCCGCTGTAATTTCATTTCAAAGCAAGCAATTCCTATTTTATAAACTAGTCCGAATTAAAAGAAACTTCGTAATATGAATTTTAATAAACATGAAATTTGGAAAAAGTTTTGAACGTGTGGAATATGGAACTGTATATTTGAGTGTAGTATATCGAACTACAAGAGCATAAATCATGTTAATGGTATAGAAGTATACTTTTCAACTAAATGTGTTACGAAGCATTTTATCAACACGAGAATCTTTGTTGCAAAAAGTCTACATTTAGTTCCAAAATTAGGGTAGCTCGGAATGAAATTTAATTTTATCTGATGTTCATTGCATTGTACTCAAAAACCAATTGTAAATATATTTGCGAAAAGTAATATTTGTCTAGTATATAATTTAAACTAATAAAAAAAATCGAATCAGCGTTTTATTCGCCTCGAAAGATCGATTATTTTCGTTTTAATTATTTTGCTCATCAGATTTTGTTTGCGTATGAAATTCATCTATATATATAAAAATGAATATCTGTCTGTCTGTGTACAAAAATAGTTTGTAAGAGAACTCCTCTCACACGGCGTACCCGATCTTCATGAAACTTTCAGGGCTTATTCGTGTCGGCCAGGAGAAGGTTTTTAACTATGTCCGAAGGTCGAAATCGAGGCGAGTGACATGATAAAGACAGACAGATATTCATTTTTATATATATAGATTCTGCTGTACGGGCGTTGTCAGTGAACTCCTCCTAAACGGCTGGCCCGCTTTGCATAAATTTTTGTATATGCGTCTGGGTGGTGCCCGGGATGGTTTAGATTTACAATTCGGTCCAATTGGACAAAGGGGCGTGGTACCTCCCATACGAACAAAAAATTAAAAATCAATTATTTTTGCTCCTGCTTACGGTATTTGAACAAAATTTGGTACGTAGGTTTGGTGTACATATCTTAAGTGCTACTGCAAATATGGGCGGGATTGGACAATGGGGAATGGTACCTCCTATACAAACCACAAATTAAAAAGCAATTTTTTCTGCTCCTGCTAACGGTATTTAAACAGAATTTTGTTTAACATTGAAACATTTCCAATAAAAATAAAATTTGAAGGCAAAGCAACGTTTGCCGGGTCGGCTAGTTATATAATAAAATTCCTTCTGTTGCTTTGTTAAACAGAGTCTCCTAACATGCCTTATTTCCTAAGCCAAGTTAATAAAAATCTGGCTAAAAGAAAAAATTTGGAAAACAAGCTGTAAAAAATGGTTATTAGGATATCCATACAAATACGTGGATAAATACATTCAAAGAGGAACCGATAGTATAGATGCAGATAAGATCAAAATCATGAAATGTTACTACTCATTCATAATATTCTGCTGTGCAGTTTTTGAGAGGTGACTTAAAATGTGTAACAATAATTTTGACTTAAAGCTGTAATAATTATCACACAGAAGATAATTAGTAAATTATCTCAATTATTGTTCAGAAGCTTATTAACTATGAATGGATATCCTAGTCATGGCATGTGGAAGTCAATTTAATGGACTCTTTCTATAAATAAAACTGTTACGAATGTTACGAACTATAAATCATTTACCATGGTTAATCGTTCATCGTTAACAATTATTATGTATAGGTGCCCACAACCCCAACAATTTTCAGTAACGAATTTAAATCTGTGGTCACAACCCGTAATAGCCTAACTCGAGTTAGGACACAATTGAGTTATTGGCACCATCTTATTAATTAATTTTATTAATTTAATTAATTTATTTCCTCTAAATTTTTCACGTTTGTATCTCTTCTAGGAAGGCAATTAATCCAAAAAAACCTAATAGCTTAAGTTATTTTTCTAAATGACTGTTTTGACATAACTGCCTAAGTCAATTTAGGATTGCAACAAATATAACCATTATTTTTTCATCATTGCCTAAATCAACTTAAGTCGGTAATCCAAAAAAATAAAGAAACAATTTTATTTTCCTAACTTGAGTTAAGCTCTTATTCCGAATTACAATTTCGTTTTTTGATAAACATAAATTGAGTTAAGGTCTTTCTCCAAACTTAAAGTTTTTTATTTAATCTGGAATAATAGTCTAACTCAACTTGAACTTTTTGACTTTCTTTCGTTCAACAATTCATAAGAGCCTAGATGTCTTTTTCGATAATGTCTTTTGACTGCGAGAATAAACAACTATTTTTTGTTAACAACTAAGTAAAGAAATTCGTTTCCTTGGAATCTGTAGCATAGTTTTCCAAAAAACACCTTCTCCTGATTTTCAGTGAAGATTCAAAACTTTAAACTCCTGTACTGAAAATATTGAAAAACAGACTTAGGCTGTTATGGGTTGTGACCACAGAAATATCAAACATTTTCAAACCGCTAAACACAGCAGAGTATTTATCAAAATGAATGCATCATGTGTAGATTAGTTTAAATATTAAACTTATAGTTGGTTTAAAATTATATTGACTTATTAATGGTTTTTAGCTTCTGCTAGTAAGAATGTTCACCCTTCAGCTGAATTAAAGAAGAAGGATTCTGTTGCAATTTAGATAAATGATATCCAGATTAACATAATTGACAACTATAATTATTGATGACCGGTAGACAAAATGTCTTATTGGGACAGTTAAATATATAGGTAGATAAATTCGGAATGTATTTGAGGAAAGAATGGGTGTTGGGTCTTTTATACTTTATGAAATGCTATCATAGATCCTTCTTATCGAGGTACGATCAGTGCCTTCTAATTATTTATTATTTTATAAATACATATGTAATACAGACCTCATATCAGCTAACCTTTTAAGGTCATCAGTCAGTATAAGATATACTCAAATAGACGTTTTTAACTTGTGAGCCTGACTCCGAGCCTCACTTCACAGCTCGCTCTTGCTCCTTATCTCAATAAGGGTCAACATTCTTTCGGGTTGAGGTACAGGTCGGGAGAAACTGTAATCATCTATACACAGATTTAGCTCATGAACGATGACGCAACGGAATTAGGTGAGTTCGGTCACAGAAAAAGTCGCCAATTCATAACTTAAGCCCTTCCGTTAGAAATTTCATTTCAAAATAAAGAACTTTTCCGTTATTACAAACAATACCTGTATTCAAACAAGTTATGTGGGAAAAATTATACAGCTTCCAATGTGATTTCTATGCGTAGGTAGTAATTTTTTGCGTCATCTTCTTTTGCAATATATCATTAAATTATATCACACACTGACTGTTGTCTATTTCATTGCATTTTGGACAGCAGGTTAAGAGTATTCAACTGATTGGATTCTTCTGGAGCCGCAGCAATACACCACCTTTCAACTAAATGAAATTATATTTCCCTTTGGGTCTGTTTTCGCCTAAAACACCTATATCAGAAAAATACGGCTGCTTCATTTGAGTTGGTAACAAAATTTCAGTACAAAACTACAAATGGCAATAAAACTCTGTATCATCATAGGTACACAAATTAATTCGTAGTCATTTCGGTGAAAATTGAGCTCGTGTCAGGGAACGAGTTGGAACTGGAGGTTGTATTGGCAGTTGCTGAAAAGACAAACTGCTTAGTATGTCGTTAAGTAGACGAATAATGTGTAAACTAAAGCACCTACCAAAAAGTGTCCATGTAATCACCAAGTATTCGCTCAACAAAATCTGCATAATTTTCCATTTCATTTCGTGGAGATGTTTCGTTTTGGTAGACTTTTGCTATCACAGATTTTGCGAGCAGAGCACATGATGGCGGGGAGTAATTTTCTTATCAATCTTTCGTTTTCTTTCTTTTGTTGAGCCATCGGAGTACTGATCGACGTCTTAATAAACGCTGCAAGTGTACGCACGTAGTCAAAACGATTATCATAATTGTGTTTTGAAATAAGGGTGCCCCGAATATAACTTGTGCATACATTTATTAAATTTAAAGAGGCCATATTCAATTTTGGTTCCTCATGTTTTTCTAAGTCACGACAGCCATATGAACTTTTGACGTGATGCTTTACTTCCATTTTAATTGTGTACTCTAATTTGAGTGCTTTACTTAAAATCGTTTTTATTGCCGATTTATTTGTACAACTTTGGCGCAGACTACCGTGTAGTGGATAATTTACTTTTGACAAATTTAAATTTGTGCGCACGCGTGACTTATTTATGTCACTCTAAAAGCAGAAACAGCAACTTATGCAATTGCCTCAATTGGGGCATTTATGTGAATGACTTTTAACGTAATGGAATTGCGTTGCAAATGATAAGCGTAAACTGAACGGAAAGTGTTTATATCTATCGCAAGCGTGCACATTCACATAGCTTATGTGACGTAATTTCATTGCCACTGGGATGATGTGATGCGATTGCACCGAAATGAATTTAAATTTGAATGCCACTCACACGCACACACAAGCATGCACAAACATTTTCGCAACGCTTTTAAGGAGAGTGGCTGACTATCGGTGTGTACCATCACCTCACCAGTGAGTTATTGAATGGAAACTGAAAATAAAACACAATCGCAACGCTCCATAAGATGTATTAGGTCTGCGTTTGTAATAAACCAATTTTCAACAGACATTGGAAACGATTGTATTGGGGATTAGAACTCTATTCAATGCTGTTTCAATTAAAATGATAAATAATTTCACTTCATAGTTTTACTGTTGATTTAACCGATTACCGATTATGCATTTTGGGGTGTTGTGAAGCCTCATGAGAAAGCATAAATTAGTTACATGGCGCATTTTCCATAAATGTTGCTTCCATTTCCCAAAGTGCCACTTTGTACGAGTAAAGATTTTAAATTCTTTTAATAAACTAAAAACCAATCAAATTCATTGCTATTACGCTTGATGAGAACAATGAAACTTTCTATGGACAACTAATATTATCGTAATACTACCTGTACAAAATAGATTGAAAAATCGCTTTTTTAATAAAATTTAACACAAATTTTCTTCGAGAATTAACAAAATTTTGCTATAGAATTAATAGGCAGATGTTCCGTAAAATGAATTTTAAACGAAAATGGTCTATTTCAATGTATTTTTTATGAGAAGAAGAAGTTGCCTCTGCACTACGCCCACCTATCTGATGACGTACCAGTACATCGTCCATAATAGTGTGCAGAATTTCCGTTTTAGAAATGTTGATTCATAACTAATCTAGGAGAATGGCGGTGGAAAAAGGCATTAACCATTATTTTACTACATCATTCACGGGACGCAAGAGGTACATTATCCGTTAACAATCTCAAGTCTGTGCGTATGTGATACACTCCAGTCTCAAAACTTGAATTGTCTAACGAAATCGTTTGGAAATATGTTTCGTTCGTTTGATATATGTATGTTATATTCAAATATTTTCCAACCGATGGCAACGAAATTCGATTTCATTTTTTGTTTTGAACAATTTGAACGATGTTTCTAAGAAAGAGCATCAGCTTTACGTTACGCAGTGAATAGAGTGGTGACAAAAGCGAAAAACAAAATATTCATACAATATATATTGTAAAGCTCAAGATAAATGCATCGTCCGTGAGCTAAGCTATTTTGGAAACTGCTCTAAAGGTAGAATTTAAGCTATTTGACTTTTGTCCAAAACATAAATGGAAAATAATTAATAACCAACTAGGACCGATAACAAATTAAAAGTTTAAAATTTAAGAGTTTAAGGAAAAACTAAATGAAAAAAAAAATGGAAATTATGATGATATACAGTATTTTATGCTACTAGGAAATCATTCTGTAAAATATACTTTCTGTTTTAATATATTTTGGAACTGCTTAGAAATTCGGTGAATTGCTTAATATATCAAGTCTCGAAATTAACTCAAATATTTAAAGTGGCTTTATTTTTTACTTTCAAATTTAACTATAGAAAAATAAAAAAAGACCTGAACTCGAAATTGGCAACAAAAGTAAAAACTCTACAAAGTTCAAAGAGCAACAATCGTGGCATCACATTTCCCATAGCACTCATAAAATGCGTTGGCATGAAACTGATGTAATGAATTTACATGATTAATTTTATGAATTTGGTATATTTTTGAACGCCTTACTGGCAAATTCAAAACTGCAAATGGTCACTGTAAATGGTCATTTACTTCCGAATAAAGGGTTCTTTAAGCGTAGGTAACGCAGGCTCAATATATAGCAAGCTGGATTAACTCTTCTCGATGTAAATCCTCAACTGCAATTATATTTTCGCCATTATGAATGACCCTGTCTTAGAGTTGTCTCATGCACTTCTTGAAGAAAAGACGAATATGGATATGATCTGGCAAATACTGTGGGTTATGAATATTAATATGGATGTGGATATAGATATGAATATGTACATTTTACTCGTTTCCGAAAGGTAATCACAGAAAATGTGGGACCAAACTCAAATATATGCATTTCATATCATTCGTTAAATGTCATCAGGATGATAAATATCACCTTTTTTGCGAACGTATTGAGCATAAACATTTCATTTGGGGCAGATGAGTTTAAAATTTTAGCTTGTTCCTAAAATGTTCGGAGAAAACAGTACTCATCACAAAGAATTGGTCGGAAACCAGCGGTACCCATTATATAGTGTAAAAAAATATTCAATAATTCGCCAAATGAAAGTATCGTTAGAATACAAATGTATGTACGAGGTGTGTTCAAAAAATAAGGTGAATTTTTAAATTTCGCGAGCTACGTACATTCGACCTTCGATTATTATTTTTTTTTTTAAGCTGGTACACTCGTCTCGAGGATATGTTGACATTTTTATCCATATAGCATGTTTAGTTTGTTTGTGAGAGGCGTAAATAGGACAAGTGGTGTGCGTGTTCAGCGATTTTCTGCTATCGAAAAAAATGGATCAACGAAGTTGCATCAAATTTTGTGTAAAAAATGGAATGAAGTGCTCAAAAACACTTGAAATGTTGACAGTGACATACGTTGAGAGTACTCTGAGTCAAAAAACTGTATGCAAGAGGTACAAGCTTTTCACACAAGGTCGAGAAGATGTGAATGACGACGCTCGCTCTGGACGCCCCAGCACATCAACAACCGATGAAAATGTTGAGAAAGTGAAGAAAATTGTTATGGAGAATCGTCAAATCACAGTTAGAGAAGTTGCTGAGGATATCAGCATATGGGTTGGCTCATGCCATGCAATCTTTTCGGAAATTTTGGGCATGAAGCGTGTGGCAGCGAAGTTCATTCCAAAATTACTGAATTTTGACCAAAAATAACATCGCATAAATTGTTGAATGACGTCAACGATGATCCAGATTTGCTTAAAAGGGTCATAACTGGTGACGAATCGTGTTTATATGGTTATGACATCGAAACCAAAGTCCAATCGTCCCTATGGTAGAGTCAAAAAAAGCCAAGACCAAAAAAAGCACGCCAAGTTCAATCAAATGTCAAGGTCTTGCTCACTGTTTTCTTCGATTACCATGGCGTAGTGCATCAGGAGTTTTTACCACAAGGTCGTACGGTAAATAAGGAGTATTACCTTGAAGTTATGCGCCGTTTGCGTGAAGCAATACGAAAAAAAAGCCCGGAATTGTGAAAAAAAACGCATGGCTTTTGCATCATGATAATGCATCTGCTCACTCAATTTTGCTTGTGAGAGATTATTTGGCCAAAAACAACACCGTTATCATGCCTCAGTCCCCGTATTCATCAGATTTTTCCACCTACGACTTTTTCCTGTTCTCAAGATTGAAGAGACCCATGAAAGGATGGCGTTTTGCGACAATTGAGGAAATGCAAACGGAATCGCTGAGAGAGCTCAAGGACATACCAAAAAGTGCATATCAGAACTGCTTCAAGGATTGGAAAAAGCGCTAGCACAAGTGTATTACATGTGATGGGCACTACTTTGAAGGAGATCAAATAGAAATTGATGAATAAATAAATATTTGTTGGGAAAAATGAAAATTCACCTTATTTTTTGAACACACTTCGTATATCACGGTTATTACCGCACATAGTCGCGAAAACTAGTAATTTATGTCTCCAGAAGAGTGCATTTTATCAATTGTCTTCACCCCAATTCCAATTTTCTCTCAAGTCCCCCAACTTTCTTGGGATATCAGCTTTTCGTTTGATACTGACTAATTATCATGAATATGAAAAATGTATAAAATGTACTTGATTAGTGAATAAAATGCAATTGAAACAAAAAGTTTGATAAGTTTGCGCACAAATAGATATTGTGCAATCTTGCCCATTACAAATTTTTAGATTTCGAAAAAACGATCGCATAATGTATCTAAATTTACTGCTGTACTCTACAATAAAAGCCGATAAAATATCTCCTAAAGAGTTTTTTTTTCAGTCGTAAATAAATCTTCAGCCCCTTTCAGCATTTTTGTCGTTGTAGTCAAAAGAACGCCCACCACCTAATTAGTGTGCAGTTGCAGAAAAAAAAACGAAGCCAAAACGCGCGGGCTCCATAATGTGTGTGTATTGATGTATGTACATATATGGACATATGAATATATGTATCTAATACACAGATATACAGACCATGTGGATCTATAAATATTGTAGATATCTACGGAATAACATCTCAAAGTTTCCCTATAGTTTGTTGGACAGCATTTAATATTTATACCTGTAATAATTCATGAGATATGGTCGTTATTTCCTGACTGATATTTTCACACTGTTAAAAAGTAGTGATGGTCGCTTTATACCTAAGTCGACTACAAGATTTTTTTTTTAGAGGAGCGTAAAATCGCTGACTTTTCGGCAGAAGGTGTTTTCATTTCTGTAGCATTCCTGTAGCATCCGATTTAAATGTAAAATTTACACCTCTGACAGTCTGTGCTACGCGGTCGTCCAAATAGTAAGGATAGTTTTACTGCCCTTTCAACACATGTAAACCTCAGAACTTAACAAACTTACGATGTGAATGTGAGATCTTTCGGATATATGGTTCAAAAGCTTAAGAAACATTCACGAATTTCTATATATAAAATAATAGTGAGCCATTTATGGTGTGAAAAAATTAATTATTTAGCAATTAATTTAATTAATTAAGCAAGTACTTAGTATATTTAGTATTGGATTCACCCAAATGTATTCAATGTTTTACATGATGTCTTCAGTAAATATATTTTGAACCCGACTTTCCTGTAAAGCGCTTTAAGCGCTTTAATAATTAAGAAAGAGAGAGAGAGAAAGACAGAGAGTGACAGCTCTCTAAGATTAAAAACTGATTGTCGACATATTTGATTAACCAAACGACATTTTGTTCACGAAATATTGATAGGTAAATAGCGATTTAAATATTACACGGACACGGACATTTCATGTAGAACGTTTAGCGTTTAGCAACCTATCCCAAAAGAGTTTTCTTACCACCAACGTTTGGTACCAACGATGCCTCAGTGGCGCAAATTTGCAATAAAATAATTATAATCTCTTGTTGCCGTTTACGTTTGACAAAAGCAAGTTTGTGTCTTAAGTCTTTTGATTTGACTTTATCAAAATATAATAAGCCCAGTGTTGATAGATTTAATATGTACAAAATACATGTTTTATTTCATCGTTAACCAAAAAAAAAAAAAAAAAGTACATATATTAATGATATCATGATATCACATATGATTCGGTCACACTGTGATACTACTGTGTATGTTTGCTCTTTTCGCCGACAACATAGACTATACAGACAACAGACAATTGGCCATTAAAAAGCGTAATTCACATCTTTGTCAGTTTACAAATACGGAGCTCGTCAAGACTGTAAATGGAAAATGTCCGCATCTAAAAGCTTTTCATGAACAAGAGAAAACAAAACATATTAACGCGTGGTAGTTTGACCGTAAATGTTTATTCTATTAGAGACATGAAACCCTCTCCAATCGAGGTTTTCACTATTTACAGCTGCTGTTGTTATCTTTGTTGTTGGTGGCATTGGTAGAGTGATGTTCAAGTATTTGAGATTTCATTGAATTCCAGCATGACAACAATTTATGGTTAATGGCTTTGGGAAAAGGCATCAATAATCCGAAACATCAAAATGGTTTTGTATCGATTGGGGAATCAATTATAATAAAGTGTCGAGACTGACGTGTACGAAACGAAATGAACCTCTTATTATACATATAGATGTTCATGATACAAATTGGAAATTTGTAATTCTCACTTGAGGTTGGGAAGAGATATTAGAAAGCTTTTATGCATTAAAACAATTGAAATATCTGAGTAATCATTTCTAGTTCTTCAAATGTTATTGCCCTTTAATTTTATAAAGCTTCCTAATTTCTATTCATTGGATTGATAAATTTTGCCGATGTATTAAAAAGAAGTATTAGTTGAAGTACAAACAAAAAAAAAAAATTAATTCAGTATTGATTTATGCCCAATTTTGTAAGAATGCAGAAGCCATTTCAGATTGCTATTAATACAATTAACCATTAATGGAGTTGGTTCTATTGTATTTTCCAAAAAAAAATACTGAGGAAATCCTTAGATTTTCCCATAGAAGAGAACTCAACGCTTTAGGTTAACAACAATTAACATTTTCGGCATGCTTTCTAAATGGACTTTGAAATGTGACTTCTGGTTTCGTCAAATCGAAGGCTCCACACCAGACTGCCCTTAGCTTGGTATCTACGATAATGGCCATTAGTAATACCCTGCTACTCTGCACACGCATACACATAACAAACACAACACAGAGAAATAAGAAGACGAATAAGAAGAAGAAAAACAACAGAATAGAATACACAACAATAACAACAAAGAAATGAATAACCGGCGGTGTTGTTACTGTTGAAACGGTCATACGACTGCGATGTGAACGAACGTTTGGAACAAAACAATTACGCTAACGCTTAAACTGTAATTACAGGTGTTGGTTCATTAAACGACCTACCGTAACACATCGATATGCCGCAGATCATGTACAAATGGGCATGCTTCATAAATCATTGCATGTGGAGATGGACTGTGGCCAAATGATGATGCCAACCACTTCAATAGAGTCGTTTCAAATCGCTAATACTTTGATTAATGATGTCGGTGAGGAAGGTAATGTTCAGCGGGTTTGCACATTTGCATATTCATTTGAGAGTTCCTATTTCAAATAGCACTTTGCTCTCTGGAGGAATTTTTCTTCCGAATCAACGTGTGCTCTTTTACATATCTGATCATTTTTATCCGAAGATATTTAGAACAAAATAACAATCTTTCAATCAAATTGGTCTCACGCAGTGATTCTCATAATTTTATTACTTCTGAAAGACATAAAAAACTGGAACAACATAAAAGTCTCTGAAACTTTAGAAAACTGAAGTAGCCAAGTGATAATATGAAGTAGGTAGATATCGCAGTATACATTTGTAGGGGAGAAGGAAACATTTCCCAAGTACAATTTTAATAGAAATCATTATTTAATTATTAGTTTGCCTTTGAGAGCAACAGCTTTTTCTTCGCTATTTGTTTCTTCAAAAAAATTAAATTGTCTATTACTCGACTTGATATGAATCTCGAGACATAGAGGATGGAAATATTGTCTAAACTCGAAGAATTACTTGCTGAATATTGTTGAGTGGCAAGAACTTGCAGCAAATCACGATTAATTTGGTGAGAAATTATTCCAACATACTAAAATTAAATTGTACTTAGACGAGCAAGTGGTATGAAGTGATGTATAGATTTAACACCGCCTTTATAGATAATCTTACTAGATTCGAGCATGCAATCTGTCTCCAGTGTTCTTACAGAACATTTAATAGCATCTAAAACATTGCAATTTCTATTTGCTAAAAACATTTTGTATGAAATACGAGGAAAATGCGCGATACTGGTTCGGTGAAAGAAAGAAAAAAGTTTCTCCATAAAGTGCGTGGTGCTCCATAGCTAGAAAAATAATTAATATACATTCTGCTGTTTCATTTCATGAAAAACAGTGAAATAGGCAAAAAAAAGTAGAACTTTTTGTGACTCACAATGTGAGCCACCACTTGTGAGGCAGATTAATAATGTTGGAATAAATATATGTATTTACGCAAAAGTACGGAGTCTAAGCCTAAGGTATAATGAGCATTTTAAATTAATTTATATTTGCAAGGAGTATAGCAATGATTTAAGAACGGGTGATATCAAGTTAGTTTTTATGGAATGCAAGTACTTTATTTGGTTATGAATTATTGTGACTAAACAATGATTTCTGCACAGTATTTTGGTAGAATTCCTATTTGGAGTTATTTTAAAAATATTTCTATTATACCATTCAACAGAAGGATATGATCTCTATGCTATGTATTTTTATTATCACAACACTGTTCAAATACTTCGTATAAATTTTTGGCACCCAAAATGGAAAGCATCGAGGACAACTGACAAGATGAAAACATAAGCAAAATGTGAAAATATTATTGAGAAGGTTAGGATTAATCTGATTTTCATCAGTTGACTTGAACAGAGTTCCGTAGAAAGGAGAAAGTTCTTTTAATATCAATTTTGGCAAAAATTGGCCATTCAGAGTAGAATTATTTAGAAATTCGTTAAAAGTCGGGCACGTTGCTTTCACACAAATGAAGTTCAACTATTTCTCTTGCCCGACCTTTATGAAGAACCCTTCACGCGTAAGTTAAGAAACACTAGTTGGTACGGCATGTGTGGTAACACCATCACTAAAATGGTATAAAATCAGTTTATATAACCCTATAACTGTATCAGTACCTGATTTCCCACCTGAAACGTATTTTTAAATTATAATATAATGTACTTAATAACAACTTAATAATCAATGTTTACAATTACCGCTCGATTCATTAATTTGGCGGCTAAAGTACTTTTAAAAGTGCGAGACATTTTTCCTAGGACGTATTTCTTACCTACACCCTATAAAACTTGACCTAACTATAATATGATATTATAATTACGTGGTTGATAGAAAAACACTGTTAATTTTACGATGCTCTAACATTTCTTTTTTTCCATAAAGTATGCATAGTAACGACGTCTTTAAATGAATCTTATCTTTACAAAAAATGCTAGTACAAAGTGTTGATACGAGAATTTTCACATCTGTGGTAACATTTTGGATATGAGTTTTCCCTTTTGTAGTAATAGAACATGTGGTGTGGGTGATGTTATGCTCATCTAATGTTCAATAGTTCAATCGGTTCAATGGTTCATACGTCCATTCTGAACGAACATACAAACAATTAATTTCACCAGTTGAAGAACATTAAAACAAACAATATAATAATAAATTCGGACCATTATTATGGTCGATATGAAGTTTTTTTACATACCTCTTTTATATTATGTCTCTTTATATTCATATCATATTTCTCTAATTCCTTGTGTAATCGTGCAAAATTTTGCTTTGCATGGGCGGTGGCTCACCTGTTTTAACAATAACAATGATATGAAACTGACATACTGTCAAATTTGTATAATGATCGATATGTTACTTAGCCATCATAATGATATTTTAGGGCCCTGATGCCATCCACTTTGGGTAGGACTCCTCCATATGAATCCAAAATTGAAGAAATTAATTAAATCAGTAAACACAACAAGCAACATATTGTTATAATTTCCACACATTAGGTTAAGCTTTGTTCCATAAGAATCAGAATTGTTTATCCTGTTCATCTAAATGTTTAGAAATTTGTACAATCCAAGCAAAAATCAACAGAGCCCAGTTTGTATTTTCACATTTATGACTCAAAAATTTACGTCTATATTTACAAAGTGATTCCATAGCATCAGGGACACATTTTAGACGTGCCAAAATTGGCCAAGCAAATTATTAATGCAGTATTTTTCCCAAATAAAGGAATCAGAAAATGTTATCATTCTCATTGGACACATCAAATCTACGCATAAGGATCAGTTATGGAAAATGGTTGCGTTTTAATTTGATTTGATTTCCTAATTACGAAGTAAAAATTAAAGTCGCAGCCTACGAAGATAGAAAAAAATTTAAATTCTGAACCACCACAACTAACTCGTTAACAATACTTTGGTTAACAAAATTACACGCAATATTTTCTATTGAGAATGGTGGCGGTAAAGTTATATAATCAAACTATTTGAATCTACCTCTTGGGTTTTCTCATTTTTGGCTGCCTTCGCAGCATAATGCGGTGCCGCCCCATTTTACTTAATCAACACCTAATGCAGCCTATGGCTGTGTCCAGACCGAAATAATATACATGGCAATCCAAATTTCACTTATCCGTATAGAGAAATTACTATTTATTGGATAAATCTTTATTCATTACGTGTAACCTAATGGATTGTAGAGAAGGAAATATACAGAAAACCAATATGTCGTGACAAGCACGAGCCATCTTGAATGATAATAAGTGAACAGGCGGCCATTAAGCCATTTTCCCGTAATATTCTGTTGTACAATTTTTCAACTAATTTATAATTTTTCAAATAAAATATCTGTTGAAGTATATTTTGGAAATTCTGGAATAATTCCTTCCGCAATTACATTGTGTATGAGCTTAGACCGCTCCTTCTCGTACGGATACTGTTTAGAAAAATATGGACAAAGTCTCATTCTTTTCTAGGGCTAGGTCTGTTCTTCTGTGCACAGACTTTTTCATACAGACTCGTGAGCGATGTACCGACTCCTCGGAGAATATTTTTGATGTTCTTTCAGTGAATATGTGTATTTTATTTTGTATTCTTTCATTAATGACGCCCACAATTAGGATAGTTTCCTAAAAGAATACATAACTTTGTTTTAGCCTCTGTACAATGCTACAGTATGCCGCATTTAATTAACGAGTACATATTAAATATACAATATAAAATATGTTGAAAAATTCACATTATTATAGATGTAAGTTAGGTCCTTGCATGAACGAGCTTTCCCTATGGAATCGATCTTGCCCCTTTTGGACAAACACTGCCTATGACCATGAGATATTTTTGTGCAAAACTTTAACAGCCTGACTCAAGCGGTTCTGGAATGTGTAATTGTTACAAACGGAATATCAATCTTAATATATCTCCACGCTATGGTAGCGTATACGAGTATAACAGTCAGATATGAAGAATATAGGAAATACGAATTCGAAAACTTTTATCGACATTAAAACCCAAGAACATACATAGATGTCAGTTGATTGCCATATAAAGAATAATGCCACAGTATTGAGTAAATAAAATAATGCTTCTGGAGTAAATTCGCATTAGAAAATGCTCTTATTATCCTCCCAATACAACGTTCTATCAGTCGCCACTTTTTGACCATTTTAGACCACTTTTGGTAGTCACTAAGATTGGTCCAACACTAAGATGCCTTTCATATGCAATTAAATGTCCGTATTGCAATAATTGCAGTTTTACACACTGTCACGCATCGTCATTTGTGTGCTAACGAAAAACAAAGAGGCTCAGTAACGTCGTAACCATCACCATCACCATCTCCATCGCTATCCTCATCATCGTCATCAGCAACAGCAACAGCCAAAATAGACTTGTGGTCGTTATTAAATTACAGTT
Source organism: Philornis downsi (assembly GCA_019455685.1). Lineage (NCBI taxonomy): Eukaryota > Metazoa > Arthropoda > Insecta > Diptera > Muscidae > Philornis > Philornis downsi. Next base: position 27,491 of record JAHXMU010021713.1, read on the forward strand.
GAGGAACGCTGTTGCTTAGGCGATGTTGTTGTCGGTATGCGCGATTGCGTTAACTTCGATCGATCGGCTGACTGGGTACAAAAAGACAACAGCTATTGATCGTACTCGTACGTAGTAGGAGCAGCAGTGTCGCTTCGCACTGCTGCCACTGGTGGCGGTTGTTAGTGGCAACATCAAAAATGTGAACAAATATGAACAATTGAACCAATAAAGCACAGAGGCTCACGCAATATGCAATTGTTGAAAGCGGCCAAGTGAGGATAGGCCACTACTACATCCATGTACACATGTAGTAATACGTGTAGACAGATGTTGCTGTAGTAAATCATGGATATCTGAGAGAGGAATGCCGAAGAAATTAACAACTTTCGAAATTCTTCATTAGAGTTGAAATGAGAAAACCTTTTTTAATATCTAACTTTCTGTATTTTCTTTTGTGTTTTCGCAGATAACGAACTACACACACACACTTGGAAGATGAGGAGCAATCGCTATAGTCGACAATGGCTAGTCAATCAAAGTGAGAAGAAGGAGTGCGTCCCAAATTACTCAAAGGTAGTCCCCAGCAGTGATGACAAAGTTGCTCGACTCGGCCATGGCGATGGCAACGGCAACGATGGGTCGAATGAACCAGAGAATGGTGATATCGGTTTTGGCGTAATTCCCGTGGGAGAGATGAAGCAGGACGACGAGAGACATTTGCCAGCGAGTGGGAGACGTTTTCGATTATCAGAGATATCGAGTTTTAACCAAATACTAGAAGTATTATTAGGAGTAGTATTAGTCAATTTTCTAGTGTGTAGCCTAGCACATTTGCCTTTAGCTTTGGCTGCTTTCGGTAGTGGACAGCCGGGGAGGGATTTTCGTAGTCACTATGCTGAGTCGGGTAGCGTGAGAGATAGGGAGTTATCCTTCCT
>JAHXMU010021741.1:0-10641 GCA_019455685.1 Philornis downsi
TACATTTTCTGTAAGATTTTTTTTCTTTATGAATTATGAAATGTCTAATAAAGGTCGCGATTCTCAATGTGGTATTCTTTAGAACATACTTTTCTATATCAGATATATTATACAATATATTATATAATTTTATATGTATATTTCATATATTATATAATTTTTATTTAACTCAAAAACGAAAAATTCAAAGGACGTTTTTAGTTGTGTTGAACCAATTCGAGTTTTTGAAATATGTTGATTTAAAATTAGAAAAAGTTCAATTTAATGATTTTCATGATTTTCAAAATCTAATCCGTGACTAATTATAAATATTATCTGTTGATTCCATATCTGTTGCAGTTTTTGAAAATTAGAAAAAAATAAATTTGATGATTTTTCCTGACTACTACCGCGATTTATAATTTCAAAATCTAGTCCGTAACCAATACTAAATATTATTCGTGGATTTCATATCCTTTGTAGTTTTGAGGTAATAAAGTATTTTAGAATGCGCATTTACATTAGTCGGTAAAAGATAACCTGCTTCGGTGCTATACTGTTGTATACAGCATGGATTCAATATTTTCAAATCTGCGATTAAAAGGATTTTTTATTTAACTATTCTTTGGTTATATCTCATAAACTGAAGCAAATTTGAGAGATATAATGATCATTTTAAGACAGCTGAATTTAACTCAACGATTTTTTCGAATGCCAGTCTGAAAAGTATTTACTAAAATTGTTAATTAATTTGACTACTCGAACTGTTCGTCGATTAAAAGGTCTACCCCATAAACTAAAAGAAATTTGAGAGATATTATGATCATTTCAAGACAGTTGAATTTAACTCAACGATTTTTCCGAATGCCACTCAGAAAAGTATTTACTTGAATTGTCAATTAATTGACTACTCGAAGTGTTCGTCGACTAAAGGTCTTCTTTATTTAACTATTCTTTTGTTATATCTCATAAACTGAAGTAAATTTGAGAGATATAATGATCATTTTGAGACAGCTGAATTTAACTCAACGATTTTCCGAATGCCAGTCTGAAAAGTATTTACTAGAATTGTTAATTAACTGACTACTCGAAGTGTTCGTCGACTAAAGGTCTTCTTTATTTAACTATTCTTTTGCCATATCCCATAAACTGAAGCAAATTTGAGAGATATAATGACCATTTTAAGGTAGGTGAATTTAACTCAACGACTTTTCTGAATACCAGCCCAAAACGCATTTTCTAGAATTGTCATTTAATCGATCAGTCGTTCGTCAGACACATCTATATAGCCAACGTCCAAAGAATTTGATGGTTGAATCGGGGTCGACCCACGACCAATAAGCACGATAGCTGCATGCAACGGCAGGGTATATACAAGTGCTGTAAAATTGTGTACATTTCAATAGAATGTCTCGTTTATCCATTGCTCTACGTAGTAAGCAGAAGTAATTCAAAGTTTTTGAATATTTTATGCGTTGAGGAAAACATCGGAAAGGAGGCTGTATGCAATTTCTTAATTTATTTAAAATTTTTGTTTGAAAATATGTGGAACTGCTGTATTCAGATTACATTCCATAAATAGTTCTTCAATATGATTTTGAACATAATCCGGTAACTATAAAATGCGGTTTAAAACTAGCTTCCCGGTTTTCGATTTAAATTTTTTGTGCTGTATATCAGTTAGAACAGGTCTGTAATCGTTCACATAATATAATAATATAATATAAATACAATATATAATAATAGACATAATATATAGGTAATAACAGACATAATATAATAATAGACTGGTGGAGGAGAAAAATTGCCGTACCTTCAGCACAAACAATTTTTTTCCCGATTTTAGCGCGTAGTGTAATTATTTAAAACAAACAGTTATGTTAATTTCTCTAGACAACTGCGTTTTCCTAAAAACCAAATGACAACAATAAGTGAAAATTTCTATTGGGATCATCTAAATTTCGTAAGCGTCGCAACGGAAGTTATAGGATTAATTATATTAAGTATACGACCACCTCGCTACAACCACGTTGTTTGACTTATTAATATTAATCATACGCACTATTGTACCTACGGCACACCTTCACACTTGACGACATCGACTCAACCTTATGCAAATCAATTGCCTCCTCCTACCCTCATCAATCACCGTGAAAACCTGAAGTCTTTCTGTGATGTACATTGAATGACCATTGAGGAAAGAAAGGGAGAGAGAGAGAGAGACGAGATGCCACACCATCTTTATCGGAGGCCATGGAATTGACTTAATAACAAAGCAACAATGGCGTGTTATAATTCTTAATACTACGAGTGCCTCGAACAATGCCTAGATGTTTCCTAAAGTCGATAGCTTTTAACTTTAGCTAGCCCTTGTGTCAGGGAGACACTGTATGGACTGGCAGTCTCTATTTATTACAACAACATACACACGTATGTATTCCCCACCCATGGCATGGACTCACACAGGATCTACTAAGTACTGAGCCATCTAATTTCCAAGATGCGATGGAAACCAGTGACTAATGGGAAGGAGTACTCCATGCAAATGAATAGAATACTTCAACTTTGTTTTCCTTAAGTTTTGATACATACATAAAAGAATAACAACAATACAGGAAGTGGAGAATGAACACTAGGAAGCAAAAGTGTAAAAAAAACGCCACTTCCTACTTTTGTCATCGAATTTCCTTAAAGGCGCTGAGTTTTTATCCTTTCGCCTTTACCTTTTCGCCATGGAGATAATACAATGAGTACACTTTTAATTAGTAGTCTGAATGAGCAGAGGGCGGATGTGACCCATTATTATTATTGTCGTTGTTGTTGTTCTTATTATGTTTGTTGCTGATGCTATTATTAAGCCTTTTGTTTCGTTTTAATACACTTGAAGGATGTGAGGGGACAGTTGATTATATATTGGTCTAGCCCTTTTTTCTTTCCTATACTTGAACTGCAAGTGAGACGTGCAAGTGGTGGCGAGATCAAAGATATGTGCATAGATATCCTTTAAGTTGAAAGGAGTGAAGTAGAAATCAACAGTTTGTCGTTTGTTCTTGCAGCAGGGCGTTAAACTCGTGTAGAATGTGCTACAGAGGTGGAAAAACATTGCATGGTCAGGTGGAAGGGCAATATGGTCAATAATCAAATGTATGCCAAGCAATAACTTAGGTGAAAACTATAACTTTTTTGTAATTTTGGGCAAAAATACCGTATAAAATTTGAAGGAAATCATGTTACCTCGTACTCAACACTAACACTGCAGATAATTCTTATACTTGATTCGAAGTGTGCAAAAGCGAAGCTATAAAAGATACTGGAAAAAGAGGAGAAACTCTAGAACACTGCCGAAAGGTCAAAAATATAGATTATAGGCGACATTCTTTGCTACCTTAATGACAACGATGGAAACTTTATTGATTTCCCAAGCCAATGCGCTTTTCCAACCAACCAAAATACAACAAGAAACAAAAACCGTAACAATTTCTAAGAGGGTCATCCACGCTTTGTAAGTACTGCAACGGAAAGTAGAGGCTAATTAAAGGGCTAATTATATTAAGTATACGACTACCCAACCATTCTTTTACTTGTTAATATTCATCATACGCATTAGTGTGTCTGCCGCATACCTTCACAACTTGTCGACGTCGTCTTAATTGTATGCAAATCTATAGTCTCCCCTTACCCTCATCAATCATCGCGTAAATCATAAGCTTTTTCGTGAAGCACATCAAATGACCATTAAAGAAAGAAAGAGAGAGAGAGAGAGACAGGATGCTTAATCATCTTTATAGAGACCATGGCGTTGACTTAATATCATAGCAATAATAGCTTGTTATAAATCTTAATACTACGAGTGCCTCAAACAATGATGTCGCACATGCATTACCGCGAGTTGGAGTAATTTAAGTGCAATTATATTTGAAATGGCTTAACAAAAATGGTTGTTTTTCAATAAATAAAAAATACCCAGCAAAAATATTAATTTGTATGAATTGAAGAAAAAGTTATTTGAGTTTCCTAATGTAGCAACATTCATTAGATACTCTGTGTATCATTTGTACATAATATATTAGAAAATTCCTATAAAATACACTGCTTTTGAAGGTGAATGTAAGAAGACACGGACCGATATGGTTTATAGGCAATTAAAACAAAGCATATCGTCAAATTTTGTCATATAGCAGACAAAACTTTGAGATGTGATTATCAGAATATGAACATTGTCCAATTTCAATAACATTCTGTTGCATTGAAACATTTAAAACATATTTGGCAATTTTTGTAGAAATTCATTTATATTGCGATTAGTTCATTTGTAGGATCTACCATTTAGCAGCGTTAAGTCAGAGTAATTTTGCCATTTAATTTTAAACAATTTTCAATTATACGAGTCAACATTTTTTAACGTTATCCTACACCATTAGATAACGTTAAAAAATGTTGACTCGTCAAATTGAAAAATTTTCAAAATTAAATGGCAAAATTAGAAAAAAACGGAAATTTCCTTGCATCGCACTACTGCGATATGGGGCGATTGCCACAATCGGTGAGCTCTACAGAAAAATAATTAGTTTTTTTAGTCTACAAAGGGATCTACTCTTTAAGCATGATAACGAGAATTTCTCATCTGATTGAAATGTTTGTCCACATATCGAAGTGATTCCAATTTAAAGAACAAATAGACTGTATCGCTGCTCAAATCTGCGATAATACGCCCGAAAACTAGCATAATTTATTATCCGATTAATTAAGCTATGAATCTCTTAAGTTTTAAAATTAAAACAGTAAACACACAGTAAATAAACACAGGAACAGCATATAACGGTGTGGTTGAAAAATATCCTGTAGGCTAGAAGTTGTGCGAAAAATTGTTATGCTTTGAATCGCAATAAAATAAGCAAGGTTATAGATTCCTGAGACTTCTGCTTAAAACCTGTAGAGTATATACAGGGGGGCGCACGCATCGTGCTCCTTTCAACTGTCAACTGTGAATGGAGGCCGTTATTTAAAGATGTTGAAGGATTTTTTTTTACCCAGAACTGCGCTGAAGACGTATCCCTTTCAATAGTAATTGGTTCCAGCAAAATGGAGCAACTGCAGACATAGCTAGACCGCTTATTTATCCAGAAACTCCACATTCCGTTGGCTCGCAAGGTCACCTGACCTGACTGCACTAGCCTCTGTTTATGGGGTTATGTCATGCAAGAGGTGTACAAAAAGAAACCAATAAATTTAACTGAAATGAAGTAGTCCATTAAAAAAAAATAATTGTGAATAATTTTCCGATCAAGTGTCACATATGTATGTGTGAATGAGCATGCAGATCATTTACGATCTATCATCTTCAAAACCAATTAGTTATGCAAAATAAAATTTTATTTTCTATACAATAAAAAATGAAAATGAATGAAATACATTGATAAAAAAAAGTTACTTGAGTTTTTTATTGTATTGCAATTGGTGCGTCACCCTGTATTATGTTTTGCTAAACTGGCCCATATCATTCGCAGAACTGAGCTTGCTAAACGACTAATAGTTGTTAAATTATATTGAATTGAGCCCAATTGAATGAAGTACACAATATCAATATAGAAATACCAGGAAAACCCCGGTTATGCGATTAACTTTTCGAAATTTTAGGCTGTATTATAATGCAGTACATTTGGTAAAAATTTAAGTTACTACGTTTTACAAATTAGCGATTATGTGGAAAACTAAAATGTCGTTAAATCGGCAAATTTGTATGGGAAATATCAGAAGAGGTGTGGCGACGTCACTCATTTTCGTTCTCAAAAATAATTCATATTAAGCGAATGATGTGTGCCAAATTTTGACCGAATTCAACATAACGCTAGAAGATATAATATTAAATATATATAAGTTAAATCGATCATTTATGTGAGAGGTATCAGAGAGAGTGTAGTGAATTGGTCGATTTTTTTTACGTTTTTCGGGGATTTATGTACTAACACAATGGGCACAAATCTCGGCAACTGTAATCTACTACTACAGCCTTATGCTATCCGTTTTCATAAATAGATAATATTTTGGCAAACGTTTCAAATTTTTTTTTTATTATTTAAAAGACATGAACCTAAAAAAAAATATGAGTTACATGGCCATTTGTATGCGAGCTGTTACAATGGACGAGGTAATGTTACTCATTTTCATTTTTAGAACTAATTTTGTAAAGCTAAGAATATATAGGGGTATTCATTTTTCAGTCTCAAAAGTAAAGTGAAATACAACAAACATAAAACTATGATTCCAAAGAAACTTTTATTTCATTATAATGCTTGGACTTTGCCATTATGTACGAAATGTAATGCCATTTAAATGACCGGCTCTGGTTTCGTTGCAGCAGTGGATCCTTTTGAGTTTTCTCCAGCATCATTTTCAAAAAATGACACCTTCAAACTATAATGCGCAGCAAATACTCACATTTTCCGGATGCAATGGCTGTACCACAATCACTTCTGGGTTCTTCGAGCTCCATATGCGAGAATTTTCCTTGTTGACGTAACCACCGAGTGAGAAACGACTTACATCGCTAAAGAAAATTTTGTTCTATTGAAAGCTCACGTTTGGATAACCACTTTTGCAGTAAGTTTTAACTATTTTTATCCATATTTGTAAATGGCAAACATTTCACTAAATAAATAACATTTCAAATGACAGGTATTTAATAGCTGACAGCCTTGCCAGATCGGCAGTTAGTCGATAACCCTATATAAGTTAAATTGGTAATTTATATTTGGTCAGTATCAGGAAGGGCGTGGTAACTTGATCGATTTTTTTTCTAGATTTATCAAGCATTGTAAATCGCTGTAATGAACAACGATCTAGTTAATGTGGTTAGAAATTGAAAAAAAAAATTTGAATTTGGCAAAGTCTTTAAATTTGTGTGGGAGGTACCAGAAGGGTCAAGACGATGTTATTTATTTCATTCCCATGCCCTATATTAGCAAACGCTTAGTATGAAACAATTTTGAAAGAATTTGTTACCACTGAGTAAAAGTTATGAATCTGGAAATATGTAGGATAAATCGTTCGTTTGTACGGAATATACCAAAACATACCGTTTCTATTCTGAGCCCTAAGCACCGAAGTTGACTGGATTCCGTGTAGTTGCTTAAAAGATATGAAGCCAATTATATATGCGTCTAAAAGGTCGATTATATAAAAAGTGTCAGGAAGGAGATTGCCAATCGACCGATCTTTTGAAATTTTACTACGCTAATATATAGTATAATATATTATATATTATCAATAATATATATAATTTTAGGTTACTGCAGCTAATAAATTAGGAGCTGCAGGAAAAAAAGTTAATTTTGAGAATTGATTAATTTGTTTGGGAGGTACGCTAAGGATTGCTTTGATGTGGACCATTTACAATCTCGTCTGTGATTTAGAAACAATATTCTCCTGCGACAAGTTTTAAGAAAATTTATTCGAATTTACGACAGATATTGTGTCTGTCAGCCTGCCAGTCAGACAGACGGACATTGCTCAATCGACTTAAAAAATCCTGAAACACATTTAGTCAAAAGACGGAGGCATATTAAACGCTTCCTTTTGAGTGTTACATTTTCGGTCGTATCAAATGATATACGAGTATATCTTTAGTAATTCGGACGAAGATGTAATCAAATTCTCTTTCATTCTATGAATTAAATTTGAGGGAGATTCACGCATTCATTGATCTTTATACGAATTTCTATTTTCAGACTCATAACATAGGATTTAATTTTTAATCATGATTTTGGGCATTTGCTGGAGTTAACGATTGACCAACTGATCGAAGTATTAAAAGTTTAAAGAAAAATAGATTGTTGTATCACGGCTAGAACCTACGAAAATACGCATGATAATTTGCAGAACTAGGAGAATTTATTCTGCAGTTTGTAATGCAATGAACTTCTTATATTTTAAGGAAAAAATACGATACGATAGCTGACGTTATACATCATGTCGTTTTTATAGAAAGCAAACTTAGAATAAATAAATAAATATTATTATTACACAAGAGACTGCTATACACACTTTTTCCAGAAATTTGTGACTGTTATTTCAAATAGAAACAAATTTCATAATATTCGTTTTTAACGAATGTTTTCATCACTTGTATGGACCCTATTTTGACGTTTATTTCTATGAATTGTATAGTAAAGCAAAAAAATACATATGTTAAACTACAAATATCAAGGACTACGCAAAGGGTGGTTCATAAAGCAAATAAGATGGCATAAATTTATTCACCTGTATTGCAACTGGAGATCTCTTTGGTATTTGCGACCACATGCTTAATTAATTCGTTAGAGAATTTTATAAAACAATTTGGATATTTCCGAACAAAACGTTACTCTACTCTTTCTGAGCTGCAAAAACATTCTAGATGAATTTAAACTAAAATATCCTTATTGATTGTATCAGCAGGAAACGATTTTACATACTTGAAATGTCATAATTGATAAACTCTTTAGTTGCCGTATAAATAAAATCACTTCAAGAAAAGCAAAAGAATTTCAATAAATGACATAACTGACAATCAATTTGCATGTGAAAATATGTTAATTAAAACAATAATACTAAAAGATATCGCCCAACACATATACGAGGTGTGTTCAAAAAATATGGTGAATTTAAATTTTTCTCATTTATTTATTTATTTATTCATCAGTTCATATTTTATCTCCTTCAAAGTAGTCCCACTCAGCTGTAATACACTTGTACCCAATCCCCAAAGCAGTTATGATATGCACTTTTTGGTATGTCCTTGAACTCTCTCAGTGATTCGGTTTTTATCTCCTCAGTCGTCGCAAAACGCCGTCCTTTTATGGGTCTTTTCAACCTTGGGAACAGGAATAAGTCGCAGGGGGCCAAATCTGCTAAATACGGTGGCTGAAGCATGATAACGGTGTTGTTTTTGGCCAAATAATCTCTCAGAACCAAAGATGAGTGAGCAGGTGAATTATTATGATGCAAAAGCCATGAATGTTTTTCCACAATTACGAGCGTTTTTTTTTCGTATTGCTTCAGGCAAATGGCGTATAACTTCAAGGTAATACTCCTTATTTACCGTACGCCCTTGTGGTAAGAACTCTAGATGCACTACGCCCTGGTAATCGAAGAAAACTGTGAAGAAAACCTTGACATTTGATCGAACTTGGCGTTCTTTTTTTGGTCTTGGACTCTCCTGGACTCTTCGATTGGGACAATTGGACTTTGGTTTCGATGTCATAACCATGTAACCATGATTCGTCACCAGTTATGACCCTTTTAAGCAAATCTAAATCATCGTTGACGTCATTTAACAATTAATGAGCGATGCGACATTGATTTTGGTCAAAATTCAGCAATTTTGGAACGAACTTCGCTGCCACACGCTTCATGCAAAAAATTTCCGCAAAGATTGAAAGGCATGAGCCAACCGATATGCCGACATCCTCAGCAACTTCTCTAATTGTTATTCGACTATTCTCCATTACAATTTTCTTCACTTTCCCAACATTTTCATCGGTTGTTGATGTGCTGGGGCGTCCAGAGCGATCGTCGTCATTCATATCTTCTCGACCTTCTGTGAAAAGCTCGTACAACTTGTAAACATTTTCTTTTTGATTTAGTGTACTCTCACCGTATGCCACTGTTAACATTTTAAGTGTTTTTGAGCACTTAATGCCATTTTTTTTACACAAATTTTGATGCAACTTCTTTGATCCATTTTTTTCGATAGCAGAAAATAGCCGAACACGCCAAACATTTGTTTTATTTATGACTCTCACAAACAAACTAAACATGCTGTATGGATAAATCTGTCAACATATCTTCGAGATGAGTGTACCAACATAAAAAAAAAATAATAATAATCGAAAGTCGAATGTACGTAGCCCGCGAAATTTGAAAATTCAACTAATTTTGTGAACACACCTCGTATGTGCACACGCATATATAAGTGGTAACACATAGATACGTCTCTGTATATGTGCTACTCATTTGCACTGTTTTTAATAAACGTTTGTTACACAAACGGATAAGCCCTTTTCTAATAAGTTCATAAATTATTTACAAATTAGTTTCAGTTGTGTTAAAAAAAAACTTATCTGATCTCTCGTTCATTCAATTTGGCAAGAACATCAACGTCAACAACACCAATAATAATATCCTTAATAACAACCGGAGCAGTAACATGATTGTACAAAATGCTCTAAAAATTTTCATTAACTTCTTACATTTGGTTAACCATTTTCTTTGTGTTTGTCAAAGACGTAAAAGAACAAAATACCACAGGTTACATTTAGGGCCGGGGGGACCTTTGTCTGCGGATGTGTATGCGTATGTGCTTGTATGTTTTTTGCCTTTGTATTTCTTCGTAGGTGCGTTTGAAAGAAAGAGAGTTCGTTTACACCCTCCAAATCAATCAAAAATCCTTAAGGATTTCTAACTACTTTTCTGAAAAGTTTTTGTTTTTTTTTCGCTTTTCTTTACAAATGTTTTAAACTTTACAAATGTTGTTACTTTTACATTTGAAAATTAAAAGTTTAGAAAAAGAGAAGAACATTTAGTATTTGAACATCGGTAACTACCTTTATACGAACATACAAACATACACACATAAATATACACATATATTTACCACATAGTACAGCCACATGTAAAGAAGCT
>JAHXMU010021758.1:0-10187 GCA_019455685.1 Philornis downsi
TTCATGCCACACTTTATCAAAGGCTTGGGAGATGTCTATAAAGAGAGTCTGTGTTTGAGCCAGCTTTATTTATACCAAAACTTAATCTACATTATTTCTACTTTGTAAATCAAACCAAAAAAAAATCGTATTGATTAAGCGGACATTGAATCGGCAGAAGACCGCTTGTACTCAATGTAGCAGTGCTTTCGTTAACATTAAGCAAAAATCAAAGCAAATTGAAAAATACAGTGGGTCACGGCTTATTTTATGCAGTGCATACATGTAATTGTTGGGCTGTATAACTTTTACGCCGAACGGAGTTTGGAAGAAAGAAGACTGCAGAAATGTTTTCTTATGTTCAGTGAATATAAAACAATAAATAAAAATGTTTACCGCCTCCGATCCCATAAATGGGGAAAACGAATTACACATCAAAACGCAATGTCACAGTTTATTTTATGCAGTCGGTACAGTTAAACGGTACGTCAAGTTTAACTTCTTTGCAACTGAGGATGAACAGTAGTTTTATTTTTGTCTAACCCTTTCTTATTCTTCCATTATTGCTTTTTGCTTGTAATTAATCTGATTTTGTTGACGAAAACGATCACATGCAAGAACAGCCGTTCACAGGGAAAAATTGGTTCCATAGTAAATATTAATCCCTCTACAGTTCAAAAAAATAATTGAGCGATTCCTGCATGAGAATCGGATGATTAATAAACGCAGAAAAGCACCAAATAAAAGTTTCACTGAAACTGACAAGCAGTGCATAGTACAAAAAATCAAAACAAACCTAAAACTCTCGGCCACAAAATTAGCCACAGATGATGATTTATATGGCAGATATCATTAAAATAAAAATATCATAAACCATGAGATATCCAACAAAAATGATCTGAATCGGGCTCTGGAATTAGAATGGAGTATAATGTCACCAGATATTACAAAAAAAAACTAGTTAATTTTATTCCTAGCCGTCCTAAAGCTGTTGTAGACCAGAAAAAGTATCATATTAAAACCTAAAGAATTTGTGTATTTCTAACTGTAAAAATACCTGAATAAAATAAACTGTGACTTACGTATTGCATTATTTTTATCTTTTTTAATTTATTAGCATTAAAGCAATGAACATTACCAGTAAAAGTAATTCCCTTATAAACTTTGTATTTTTTTTTCTTTCAAATGGAATCCACATTTTTTCCAAATTCCTTTTAATTTCGAAGTTATAGAGCCATAAAGTTCAATATTTGCAGTGCATACAATAAGCTGTGACCCACTGTATGTCACTTATCCACATTTATCAAGTCAAGAACAAATGAAACAATGACTAATTCGAGTTGCACTTAGTGCAAAATGCTTTTGGTCACTGTATAGGTACAAGGCAAGCCATTATTGTCATCGTTCAACTTAATTTTTTTTCACATATGTTATTTTTTTACTCGACGCTTTTTAGAAAATATAAGACAACTACCGGAACCCGCTGGTAATCGATCCCAATAAAGCACGCCTGAGGTCTTATTTAAGTCATCCTAAGCGAGACGTGCACTCTCTATTTCTAGCAAAACGGGGAGAACTAAATTCAACACTATCGCAGCAATTAAACTTTTTTATTAATATTCACAAAAAAACGATCTTAAAAAAATTAGTTGTGTCTTTTTCTGTCCGTCTAGTCCAATCGTCAACACCTGTGATGTTGTTGCAGCTGCGGTTGTCTTTTTTCGAAATTATCTGTGACACCACACTTTTGTCGGCAAAGAAAAATTGGGCAATAACAAATTTATAGCCGGAACATAAAGGTGTTGTCAGATAAGATCGCCTTACAATGTTTATTTTATAAAATTTTGAATTTTAATTATTAATTCTGTAATAATTGAAATAAGGGCCACCCTAACATATTTGTTTTCGTTCTTACTGATGTGACAACAACAACACATACAACTGTTTCTATGTTTCGCTTTAGTCAGTTTTATGCGCTGTTGTTGTCTTTTTGTTTGTCAAATTGAACATCTTTAAGCTGAGCAACAACAACAGCATAAATAGTTCTTGCCGTTTACTTGAATTTCTTTCGTTAAGTTTTTTTTTTTGTTGTTGCTCTTGCACTTGCATTATGTATTTATTAACTATCGTTTATTCTTCTGTATTGTTTTTGGTGGCCCAGCGACAATTATAATTTAGCAAAAGCAGTTGAAAATAAATCGTGAACCATCGAAGTTCAAGTTGAGCCGCTAGTCTCAATCATTTTTTTTTTTTTTTTTTTGTGGTATTGGAAAATCAAATATAAAGGACTTCTGCTCAAACACTTTGACGACCGTGACAGAACTACATTGTTTCGTGGAGCAGTCATAATTTCGAGTCATACTTGGAGCTACGGATTTTCTAATCGTTAAATTAGTACATGTCATAGAACCCGACAAATACCAAACATTTATAGACACCATGCGGCAGACAATATATCAAAACATTAGTCAAACCCATCCCATTTATCCCTTCCTAATACACGAAATCTCACAAATACAAGGTCACCTTGATAGACTAAGACCAAGAGTAAAAAGGTCCTTAAATTTTATCGGTTCAGCATGGAAATGGATTGCTGGAAACCCTGACCATGACGATTTCGAGATCTTGGCAAAAAAACTAATCAGATATTGCAAAATAACAACAATCAGGTTATAATAAATTGATTATCCATTGAGAAAATTAACGAGATAACTAGAGCAACAAATGAAATTGTCAAACACTTACATTATAATAATACATCTGAAGAAAACATTGTTACAAAATTAAAATATAATCTGGAAATATTGAGAGAAGACATTGTAAACATACAATATGCTATTCATTGGGCTAAAGTAGGGGTAGTGAATTCATTCATCCTATCTTCAAATGAAATAAATATTGTAAAACATATTATAAAGCAAGATCGTATACCATTTATAAATATAGAAGAAGTTTTAGAATTTGCTGAAGTGAAAATAACTTCCAATAATAACTCTCTCATTTACGTTATAAGTATACCAATAACCGATAACATTCCATGTAATAAATCATTGATCAAGCCAGTGAAAACTGGAAAATATGTAAAAAAAATTGTATACAAAAATATATTAAATTGTAATAATACTATTCTCGGTATAGACACCCTGTAAATCATATAATAATATCACTATCTGTAATAATAATAATTTGGAAAATTTACGTAATGACTCATGTATAACTAATTTAATAAGAAGCAAACCCTCAAATTGCACAATAACGGATAACCGACACATTCCCACAGTTGAAGAAATATCGCCTGGAACAATCCTTCTTAACCAGTTCAGCGGACCCATATTTTTTAATAACGAAACTCAGAACCTTACTGGCACATATGTCCTCCAATTCAAAAATACTACAGTTACTTGGAGCAACATACGAAATTAGAGAGATGACTAACATAAGACCCTTACCTGTTCTACATATTACAACCTAAATCTCTTGTCAATATCGAGGAAACCCTTTCGTTAGAACTAGTAAAAGAGTTACATTTAAACAACACAAAGGCCATCAATCTATTGGGAAACAAGCACAAATGGGGACTTACTATGAATATTGGATTGCTCTCAATAGCAAGCTCTACATTAATAGTCCTGATATTAAAAGCAAAATTGTTGAAGAAAAAGGACACAATGATTGTCACACCAATAATGAATACATGCCCCCCGTCCGTGCATTTATCTATGCCAGAATTGTCCGAATCAGTCAGAACTCACCCAAATGGAATACATAGAATCTCGCACATTCCCTATTTCTAACCGATCGAGGACGCTCGGAAATCAGAGGGGAGGTGTTAACAATAAAAACATTTTATTGTTATGAAGGTCAATGTTAACAAAGAAATCATTGAACTTTAGTATTATAATTAAAAGTTCAGCAAACCATCAGTTCCAGGAATGACGACGACCCAATTGTGCAATTGTGCAAACTACGGACACCGATCCCACATAAACGGAATACCAATATGTCAACGACACCTACAACAGCATTCTGGGAATAGCCTAAATATTGCTAATTAAACAATAAATAATAATTACCAAAGGTATCATTAAGCTAAGATTGAAATTGTAAAGTTAGTTGTAATTTGAATTCAGCTCAATAAAGTTTTATTTTTTTACACATTAAACTGTGTAAATGTTTAACTTATATATATGTAGATATACAGTCACTGTTCCCGTTAAGAAGTTTTTGAAAATTTTAAGCGTAATTATCACGCATTTTGCTTTTGAAATACATTGCTGCTTTCTTTGTAAATCTTCCTCTTGAGTGAAAATGTCAAAAGACGGTGTCCATGCAGTCACTGAGGAGGTTGCTGCTAGCGGTCCAGAATTGTCGTCGCTCAAGCAGCAAAGGTCCCCGATGAAACGGAACATCACGAACATTCAGAAGAAAGTGGGAAAAAATGGCGACAAAGTTGTTCCATTTTGGAATGCCGTTTGCAAATATTGGAGTCGTATTTCAAAAAAGTGTTACATCCAAGAACAAATTGAAAAATTAAGTCCTACCGACAACGGGAGAAGTGAATTGGAGGAAATTTTTATTGCTGCAAAGGCGAAAATAATGGTTTTGCTAAATAAAAATCGTGGTTCTTTGTCGATAGACCACAGTTTTCTCAACTCTTCAATGGCTGATGTTTCAAATTCTACTCGCCTCCCAGATAACGGAGGAGAATTTCTCGAAGGCACTAAAGAAGTTAGAAGAGAGGTATGACAACAAGGTACTTATATTTTTGGAACACATCAACGCGTTGTTCAACATTTCTAATATGTCTAAAAGTGACAGTGTCTCTTTAAGAAATATAATTGATACTGTGTCGGCAATTTGTGGCCCACTTTTGTCACAAGTTCTGACAAAATTGGACTCAGCCACCAAGATGACATATGATGAGAAACAGGATTTTAAGTTGTTACTTTCATGGGATACCTGCTACGATATTTTGAGCCATCGCTGTCAATTTTTGGAAAGTCATGGGAAAAAGGCGGAAGTACCTGAAAAATCAAAGAGTGGTAAGCCAAGATCAAATTCGAATACGCCTCATACATTGGTAAACTCAAACTCAAATTGTTCAACGTTTTCGTCGCTCGTTGTTTCAGAACGCTTTAATTTAGTGAAGCGTAATGGACTTTGCATAAACTGTCTACGCAAAGGGCATTTAGTGTCAAAATGCTCATCTAAATCTCGTTGCAGAATTTGTCAGTCTTCGCATCATACGTTGCTGCACAAATATAATGGTTCTGAGCAATCTGGAACCTCGACATCACATCAAATAGAACATCAGACTCAGTCGTCACCTCATCACCATGGTAACCCAGTATCATTAGTAGTTCGTTCGATGAAAAGATCGATTATTCCTACAGCAGTAGTCCTCATAAAGGATTTTTGTGGGACATATCATCCGGTAAGAGCACTTCTTGACTCTTGTTCCGAAATTAACTTTATCTCAGAAGAAATTGCTAAGATGCTCAGATTGAAGTTCCAGCCGTATTCACAAGAAGTATCTGGAATTGGTGAAGTTCGTACGAAGATAAAATCATCTGTTGCTGCCACATTAAAATCTCGAGTTAGCAGTGGTCCTCACAATTTGCCGTCACAAAATCGATTTCATCTCGACAACCTGGTGAGTATATTGAGACAACTAATTGGAAGCTGCCACAGACCATAGAATTGGCTGACCCTCTATTCTACAAGCCGCAGCGCATTGACTTGCTTCTTAGCTCTGAAGTCTTTTTCAATTTATTGATTGATGGTCGTATTTCGTTGGGAGATGGTATGTCATGTCTCACTAATACAGTTTTTGGTTGGATAGTGGGCGGTACACTTCAGTCATGGCCCCAAGTCATCGTTGCCCACTTGTAACCTCGCCACTAGTTCCTCATCTAGTAATCTAGATTCGATTTTGAGAAAATTTTGGGAAATGGAAGAATATTCTACTTCTCCATCAAAATACTCCGAAGAAGAGCAAGCATGCGAACAATATTTTGTCGAGAATACAAGTTATACGAATTATGTTGTTTATTAATTAAATACAACTTTATTCCTAGAGGGTGAGTTAATAACTAATTTTACCATTGTTCATTTGCTTACAGCTAAAGTCACTACATGGGAACACGAGGGTTCCTCATGTTAACTCCTCCCCTTCTAAGTGGGGGCCGTCCGCGGTCCTCGTAACAGCATTCTTTATTGCATCCTCAATAGACCTGGTTGTGATGATCTTCTTTCTTGCGATGAACTTTCGTCGTAATAGGTAAACTACAAGTCCCACAAAACAAGTCCACAAAAAAAAAGTTGATAAACCTGCGATTTTACCTTGCTCGACCGTATGTTGTAAATGGCGGATGTGTTGAAGATTCTGTTGGTTAACATGGCGGAGATAAGGGGTGCTTAGTGTCTCGGTGTGTTGCGTTAGGTTTTTCGCAGAAGCCCATGGAGTTTCAGGTTGCAGAGGGGTCGTTGAATTCTCATTGTAATATACCGAATCGTTGATTTTTACATGGTCCTTGAACATGACCAGGTAAGTACCATTAATTGTAATAGGAGCTTCGCTACTTTCTTCTACGATTGCCAGTTGATCATTGATGACTACCAATCCATCGCCTATCGGTGTAATCGGCGTAAGATTGTTGAATGTGGTGATGCAACTTGCAGTGTTACGAGTAAGTAGTTGTAGGGCGCATGATGTGGTCGACGACGGTAGGCAAAACGTTGGTATCGTGTCGCTGCAGTTCCTCACCGCTAAGGTACGGTTGTGGCATACCGCTAAGATGGATTCTTGAAGGTGGAGCATTTGATGGCCGTGAGCTACTGGTAAAATAGTTATTTTTTTACATCTAAGCTTAGGAATAGGATATCGTATTAGGAAGTAAATTACGTTGTCATATTGCAAAATCTTAATATTAGCTACAGCCATAACATCGGCCACAGAGAGGTTTGTGAAGTGCTCATTTTTTATTATGCAGTTTATCTCGTTACTGTCTAAAAGGATAGGATCCAAGACTCCAATTTTTGCGAATGTGATAGAAGTGATAAGATTGTCTAAGTCTGTTATTATTGCCCTGTTTCTAGCTAGGAGAATATCATAAAGGTGGCCAGTGTCTATTTCTCTTTGTTTTCCTGCTCTTAAGATTTTATTTACTGTAATGGTGAGACTGTTAATTTCTTTTTGTACCTCCGTGTTGATAGTAATCTGTCTGTCCTGGGAGTCAATTAGTTGTTGTGCTGTGTTTGTTAGTTTGTTAAAGTCGTCGTGGTCTGGGGTCCCTGCAATGTATTTCAGTACCGTCCCTATAGCGTTCAAGCTTCTTGCCTGCCTGTGATGAGTATTTACCGTCTGTATTAGTCTACTTATCTGGTTTACGTCTGCGTCCAGTAATTTCCTCATGTGTGTTTGGGGGAAGTGGTCCGTACCGTTAGCTGTCTCGTCCTTTAGTAGTTCGTACAAAGTCAGGTTGGTGACGTGTTTGATGTGTCCAAAACTTTCCCAAATTACAAGGTCACCGCCGGTCACCGGAATGTATCTTGCATTTGAGTAGTCTATTAGTCGTCCAGTTGTTGCTGATACCAGTATGGCCATAACCAATTTCAAAGCGATTCTGAAAGCGTAAGCAATATCTTTTTTTTTAGTTCATCACTTACATAGGACGTTATGTTAATTTTAGAAAAGAAGAAATTTCAACGAAGATTGTCCTTATGGACCCTCCTCCCTCTTATGAGAACGGTTGTGCCCAGATCTTTTTCGACTTCCTCTTCAGTGTAAAGAGGTGTAAGTTTATTACCTAGTCTTCTGTTATTTTTTACGAGCACTTTCTCACCAACGGCAAAGTCTCTATCTTGTCTATTTCTGTTGTGCGCCTCTAAGTTTTTAATCTGAGTGCTTTGTATGCGAGATGCTATTTGCGCGTCAACTTTTGTGGAACGAAAGACGGTAATAGTTTTCATCTCAGTTACCGAGTGTATTGACCTATTATACTCTATTGTAGCCAAAAGAACTATTTCTTCAATATCATCCAAATCTTTGTCAAGTTTAAGGCATCTAGATATTTCCATCAGTGTGTTGTGAAATCGCTCTTCCTGTCCATTTGATGTACTGTGCAAGGGTGGAGCGTTTGCAATATCGATGTCGAAATGGTTTTTTAATGTGGCCTTGATGCTATGTGAATTAAGCGACTTTTCATTGTCACAATAAATAATTTTTGTACCTGAAAACATATTGAGTAACTGGAGGAGTTGCGGCTTAACATCTACTATCGTCCTGGACTTTAGTGACTGTACTATCGCAAATTTTGAAAATTTGTCGATGCAAGTCAAAAAGTATTTAGACCCTGTGGAAAATATGTCAATGTGGAGAATTTCTCCACAATATGAGGGTATGGGTGTTTGAGCAACGAGTTGCTTTTTTGGATGGCGATCATACTTTGCCCGAGAGCATACCCGACAATTTTCTACAAATTGCTTAGCAGACTTTTCCATTTTTGGAAAAAAATAATCCTCCACTATGTGCTTTACATTTTCCTGGGCTGCTCGGTGTGCTCGGTTGTGTTCGGCCGCGATAATTTCCTGCTGTTCGTTTGGGTCTGATATATTTCTGTGTGTCTGAATTTTACAGTTGGAAAGAGTTCGATCAATTTATGCTGGAATCGTGCCAATGTATGTAGGTCACACCTTTACGGCTTCCTGTAGATGTTTCAATAAATCGTCATCGGTTCGGAATGTAATCAAGTGTCTTGTTTTTCTTCCAAAAATAATAAAAGTTCTTTTCTGGGGTTCTATGCCTTCTTCTACAAGTATCTGATTACGGAAGCAATTTACCGGCTTATCGGTTCTCTCGATCGTATTGGTAGATGACTCTTCGCTGTGGATCGTTTCGACACTCATATTGTCTAAGGCATTAATGTGCTGCCTAGACAGTGCATCTGCAACCACGTTTTCCTTGCCTGGTTTGTAGATTAGCTTTGCGTTGCATTCATTTATGAAGGCTTTCCACCATTTAATTTTCGAGTTCGGATTTCTGTCCGAAACGGCAAAGGTCAGCGGTTGGTGGTCTGTGAATACGTTTAATTTTGATACGCCATAAAGATAATTTCTGAGTGTTTTTAGTGCCCAGACAATGGCTAATAATTCCCGTTCATTAGTCGCGTAATGTTCCTCGGTACCGGTTAAAGTGCGGGAGATCATGGTTATAGGTTTTCCCTCTTGCGAAAGGACAGCACCTATGGCATGGGAGGACGCGTCTGTGGTTAGATCGAATGGTTTTTGAAAATTTGGGTATGTTAACGTTACGTCTTCGGATGCTAGTATTTCTTTTATTGCATCAAAGGCTTTTTTCTGTTCACTGGTCAAATCAATTTTGGTTTTTTTTGACTGTGTCGCAGTAACTCGGCCGTATTCTCCTCTCAGTATGTTCGATAGTGGTTTTGCTATCTTGGCGAAGTCGCGTATAAAGCAGCGGTAGTATCCCGCCAAGCCTAAGAATGACCTTAGACCTCTTAGGGTGATGGGCTCGGGGAAATTTCGAATTGTTTCAACTTTTTCTTTTTCTGCACAAGTTTTAATTCCTCCTTGTGAAACTATGAACCCTAGGTATTCGACCTCGGATTGAAAGAACTTTGATTTTTCTGCCGAGACCCTCATGTTGGCTTCAAATAGGCTTCGCATCACTACTTCCACATCTTTTAAGTGTTCTTGCTCATTCTTCGAGAATATTATAACGTCGTCCACGTAGACGAAACATCTCTTTCCGATGTGTTCTCGTAGTGCATCGTCTATCGCCCTTTGGAAGATGCTGGGCGCGTTCTTCAGGCCGAAGCCCAGTCTGCAAAATTCGTATTTTCCGTTTTTTACAGAAAATGCAGTTTTTTCTCTATCGGGTTCGGAAAGTTGAATTTGGTGAAAACCTGATTTTAGGTCGAGTGTGGTAAAGAATTTACTACCACCAAGATTGGAGAGAGTTTCCGTGATTTCTGGAATAGGGTACCTGTCGCTGATAGTTTTTTCATTGAGTTTCCGAAAATCTATTACTAATCGTTTTTTTTCCTGTCCATTTTCATCCAAACCCTTTTTTTAGCGACCCATATTGGGTTGTTATAGGGGGACCTGGACTTTCGAATGATACCGTTCGCCAGCAGATCCTTGATTTCCTTGTTTACGAAATCCGCAACGCCCAGTGGGTATGGGTA
>JAHXMU010021766.1:0-24154 GCA_019455685.1 Philornis downsi
TTTCTCTAATTCATATCAAATATCTGTTAGTCCTGCTGTCCCCTGTGAAGCTATCTGTTTATCTGTCATTCATTGTGACACTGCAACAACGACAGTAACAGCAGCGTCAACGGCAGCGTCATTTGTGCCTGTGGCTATGGCACTAATAGTTCTCATACTAACATCTATCTAAGCCAAAACCAACCCTTTGATTTTGATTCCTAGGCTTGTTGTGTGTATTTTTCTATCAGATATTAGAGATCTCTGAACCCAAACTCTGGAACACGAAACTCGTCCTGAGTGTTTGCCTCTGAATGTTTGTTTGTTTGGAAAGTGAGCGAGAGAACGGGAAAAAGTGCGAAAACCCTGTGGCAATTTCAATACTGACAGATGGCATGTCTGAAGCATGAACTTGAAATACCAGATTTCAAATCGTATGACGAACAACAACAACAACAATACAACAGAGCAACTCTACAACAATTTTGGCACACGTTGCATTTTTAAGCTGTTTTTATTGGATTTCTACCTTGACTGGTGGTGAACAAACAGTTTTTATTGCAGCTCCTGCTCCTGTTGTTACATCCTAACAGTAAACGGTGATACGAACGGTGATACTGAACAGGAGAAAAAATTGGATTTCATTCATGGTTTTTCGCTCGATGTAAAAAAAATGAGAGAGCAGAAAAAAAACCTGAATGACTCAAAGTGGTTTGCGACTGCAATAAAAACTGTTGATATGGCTGGCAAAAACTGGGCACACATAAACTGAGGCAGCAATTATTTTCCCTTTTTTTTATTTTTGTCCTGTCAAAGGATAAAATGGTAAAATTACATTCGTTTTTGTGGAGCTACTAGGATCTGTGATTATTTTTTATTCGTTCGTTCATTTATGCAAGGAAACCTATGGCGGTGAGCTTAAGTCCTTGGCTTTTGTTTACATATATGGGCATTTTGTTTGTTTTAGCCAATGTTTCTGGACCATCAAACAGGGCTAAATGGCTTTAAGGCAATTAGTTTTAAAGTCTGCCTGTAAAAGTCATAAAGAGGAGCATTAAAAATTTTCCAAAATATGCGCTTAATATGTTTTTCTTTTTTTTTTTTTTGGTCTAACAGTTAGCAGTTTGATGCTCAGGGATTAAGACGAATTATGAAGTATTACGAACTGTTGCAATTTTCTATTGATCTTAAAGGATACCGCAAAATTCATGGGGTGTTGCTGGAAAAAAGTATCACATTTGGAGGCAACGGCGTCTAAGCGATGGAACCTACAACAGCACAAAATGGTGTTACCGTTTTTAAGCGCGTTTAGAATCCTAATCAGATCACATCAGTTTACACCAGCGATATATTTAACTAAAACGTGCCATTTCAGGTTATGTGTCTCCAAATGCCTACATTTACCCGACTCACAGATCTTGTAGCAGTGGCACCTTCCACGAAGACGATCCCACAAATAGCCAACCTAAACAGCAAGACACAAACATGGTAGGAAACATCTTCTTTATTTTTCAAAATACTCTCCTATTAACTCGATACACTTTTTCCAGCGATATTCAATAGTTTCTATACCCTGTTTACAGTAGGAATGGTCAAACTCCTTAAAATATCTTTCAACTGCAAACTTCACCTCTCCATTATTGACAAATCTTTTACCATCGAGCCATTTTTTTCACGTTTGGAAATAGAATACAATCCGAAGGAGCAAAATCTGACAAGCAAGATGCTTGATGAAGCAATTCGAGCTTCATTAATTTTGGCTATCGCAATAGTTAATGTGTGAACTGAAGCATTGTCTTGATGAAAATTTACTGTCACTTTTGACAAATGCGGCCTTTTTCTATAATTCCATCACATAAACTACAACTGTGCTGCAACAAATTAGCACAATATAACGGTGGTTTTTTTTTCTCTGAAGATAATAAATAAAAATACATCCCAAAAAACAGACGCTATGACCTTGGCGGCAGATGAAACCTTCTTTGGATACGATTCTTCCATTGCAGTCCGCTGTTCCCTTATCTCAGCTGTTAATGTTTCATCCATGGTTATGAATTGACGCAAAACTTTGGTTTTATTGCGGTGAAACATCGCCAAATACTCTACTGAAACATCTTCACGACGCTGCTTTTGCTCTACATTGAAAGCAGGCGCGGCACCCATCTTGCGCGCAGCTTTCTCACGCAGCCTCAGATGACGATCATCCAATAGCATTTTGTATATTTTCTTAATCGCTCGTACGGCCTCGTTTAAACTCTGCTTTCCAACATTTTACACTAATAATAAATAAAGGAGCAGACCCCCAGAGTAAAATCTAGCTCGGCTTTAATATTGGTTGGACTGAAACCTTTCAAATGGAAATAATGAATTTCATCACGGTGACCAATTTTTTTCCTTGCTTACAAATTCACTGAAATCTTTTACTTTTGATGGCTCAAATAAAAATACCAAACAACGTGGCGCTTTAAAACTTAAAACCTATGTTTTGTAGAGTTTCCACTTTTCACCGAAATAATTATTATCATTTGGCACCACCTGTACGTCAGGTCGACTAGTTTTGGGACCACCCTCGTACTTTTCTGTCTTCGCTGAGTTCACTAGTGTGTAGTTATTGCTCTACGTGTCCTTACAGTGATGAATTGACGATGAAAATTACCTGGATTATGTTGAAGCAACTCCACAATATTTATTATAGAAATCGAGTATATCGGTTTCACCTTGCAGACAGCTTTACATACTTAAATCTTTTCTTACAAGATTAGAATCAAAAGACTCAAAAGACTCGGTTATTTTCACTCGTCATGCCAGTCGGAGAAATATCGTAAACCGCCTCTAGATGCCGTCTGGCGAATCAGTCCCAATTGAACGATCCGAACTATGGGCATTACTAGTCGATATGCCACCATGTTGAAATCGGAACAATCAAATAAATCATAGATTATTGGCCTTAGTCTACAGTAATAGAACCGCGGTATGAATTCCTACCTAAATTTTGCAATAAGGAGCTGAAAATTAATGTTTGTCAAAAATTCAAGCATTTTCATTTCCTCTGTGCTGTCTGGCGGACCAGTCTCCATTGAACGATCCGAACTATGTGCAATATTAGTCGATGTACCACCATGTTTAAATTGAAACAATCTAGTAAATCAAAGGTTATTGTCCTTAGCGTACAGTAGCAAAACCACGATATGAATTTCTAACTAAATTTTGCAATAAAGGGCTAAAAATTACTGTTTGCCAAAATCTCAATCAGTTTCTAAGAAGTTAGAGACTTGTTCGGAATCGATTAAGTAGCTCCCATCTGCAGCAAAGACGGGAACTTTGTCACCATGATTTCTGCCCATATCCCAACGAAAGACATTTACTTGGGCAAATTTTGGTACAGACATCACAAAACTTCATGTTTTCCATTTAGCTACAGCTAAACTTGCAAATAAGTTTAAAAACACGCCTTCAGAATATTACTGGTGCCGAGTTATTCATTTAGTGATTTCAAAACCGCCGGTCTGACAAGGCTGTCAGCTGTTAAATACCTATCAAGTGAAATTATATTTATTTAGTGAAATGCTTGTCATTTACGAATATGGATCGTTTAAAAATCGAAGAACATGTAAAATAGTGAAAACTTCTACAAAAGCGGGATTAAAACGTGAGTTTTCAATTCAAGAAAATTTTTTCAGCTATGAAGCCAATTTCTTACTCGGTAGCCACGTCAATAAGTAAAAATTGTCGCGTATAGGGCTCGGAGAACCCAGAAATGATTGTGGAAAAGCCATTGCATCCGGAAGAAGTCACTGTTTGGTGCATATTATGGAAATGACATTGAGCCGTATTTTTCCGAAAATGGCGCTGAAGGATGCACTGCTAACAACGTCAATTGGCCACCAAGATCATGTGGCTTGACGCTTTTCTGTAGAGCAACATCAAACATCGTGTTTACGCGGATAATCCTCAAACGTTGGAGCATTCGAAAACCATTGTCAAATTATCGCCAACATTGGTCAAATTATCGCCAAAATCAAGGAAAAAGTGGTCAAAAACTACCTCCAACGAATCCACTGCTGCAACCAATTCAGAGGCGGTCATTTAAACGACATTGTATTTCGTCCATAATGGCAAAGTCCAAGCATTGTAATTAAATAAAAGTTTCATCGAAACCATAGCTTTATGTGTGTTTTATTTAGCTTTACTTTTGAATCCGAAAAATGGATAACCCTGTATAAATAATAGAAAGACGCAGAAGGAATATCATATAAAGCCTAATATTGATGTTGGAAATCTATATTATTATTTTTCTCTTAAACTTACACTTTACTTACACTAAAAGAAGTGAGTTGTCTAAAGCCAAAATTATACATGATGAAGAGGAAGTGGATAAATTGCTATTGGAAGCTGCTACACATAATCCGTATAAGCGTAAATCTGAAATTCAAACCACTACTCTTGAAGACGCTGATGAATCATTCCAATCACCATCGTAAATTATTTATATAAAGCACTACCATCAATGTTTGATAATACTTTTTTCTTTACCCTATGATCAAAAGTCAATATTTTTCTGATTTAAAATCTTTTAAATCTGATATTATAAATCCAAGAAATTCCTTCAGTGCAATATCTATAAACGTAAGAAGTATTTCTTCAATTGATAAATTCAACAAATTTAGAATGTTAATAGCTTGTTTGCCGATTATACCGTCAATAATTTCGGTGCAAGAAACTTGGTTTAAAGAAGATTTAACTCAAATTTACAATATTGGTGGTTATAAGGCTATACATTGTTGCAGAGTTGACGGTTATGGTGGTACATCCATATATGTGCGGGAAAATATAGAATATAGTGTAGAGTGTGTTGAAAGCAAAAACCATATCAATTTGATAATTTTGACTTTAAATAACGTGAAATTACAAGGAAAGCCCATTAAATTTATGTCTTTTTATAGATCACAGAAATGCAATTCAAGCACATTTTTGTCATCTCTAGAAGATTTGCTAACTCGATTTGGACGGGAGTCTTGCATAATAGTTGGAGATTCGAATATTGATAGCCTGCATGCTAATTCATTTCATGAACTTTCATATGTTTTAGCTAGTTATAATTTTGAAAATTGTCACAAGTTAGTAACTCGGCCAATAAGTGATGCGTCGATTGATCACATATATTGTAATTTAAATTTACCCATGTTTGTCGGTTCTATAGAAAACAAATTATCTGACCACAACATCATTTATTTTAGGCTACAAATTGAAGAAATGTGTAATGTACCAGCCAACAAAATTCACTTCTATTGTAATCATGAAAATGTTTTACAACTTATAAATAGGAGATTGCCAATGTTATGTGAAAGTGGCGACCCATCAGTTGACTTAGCGTCACTTGTTTCATTATTTCAAAATGCAAGGGAGGAATCGACATTGAATAAAATAAAAAAAATTGACCATAGATTGCAAATAACGCCATGGATAAATGCTAATTTAGGCAAATTGATGATTCTCAAGGAAAAACTGTTGAAAAAACGACGAAAACTTCGTTCTAGTTCAGAAATTGAAACAAAACTAAAAGCTATAAGTAAAGTTATTAAAACCGCTTATAAAAATTCCATGAATAATTTTTATAATGATAATCTCAGTGAGATAAAAGATAATCCAAGAAAAGGATGGACATTCTTGTACCATACTCTGGGAAGAACGAAAAACAAGTCTAATAACATTAAGGATGCGAATGGAAATGAAATACTTGACGATGGTGAAAAGGCTAATGTATTTAACAATTACTTTATCCAGTCAGTTAAGGACCTAAAAATACAGTCTGAACATATTTCTACTGGCATGTTCAATTCTTTAAGAACTTTGATTCACCAAAGTAGCAGATTTCATTTCAGATTTACGACAGATAACGAACTGAAGAATGTTATATTAAAATTATCTGCCGGAAAAAGTCCAGGCTATGACAACATTCCATCTAAAACTGTTTTAGGAACTTGTGATATTATTACACCACATTTGGCAAAGATTTTCAACAATATTATAGTGAGTAGATTATACCCAGACATGCTAAAAATCCATAAGGTGGTCCCCATTCCCAAAGAAAAACATGCAACATCAGTAAATTATTATAGACCAATAGCAATATTGCCTATATTTAACAACATTTTTGAAAGAATAATGCACGACCAATTACTAATGTACCTAGAAAGGCATAATTTTTTAAACGAATATCAGTATGGTTTTAGAAAGGGCTGTGGCACTGAGGAAGCAGCTTTAAATGTAGTAAATGCTATATGTAAAGGATTAGATGATAATCATAAGGGAGTAATTGGAGTGTTTTATGATTTCACGAAAGCATTTGACCTAATTGATCACAACATTTTGTTGCAAAAACTAAAATTTTATGGAATTTCTCCACAAGCCATATCTCTTTTAGGCAGCTACCTTCGGAACCGGAAACAATTTGTATGTTTTAATGGTTGTAAAAGTTCATTACAAGATGTTCAATATGGTGTACCGCAGGGTAGTGTACTTGGACCCTTGTTATTTAAAATATATCTTAATGATATAGGAAACCTTGGATTGACAGGAAAACTATTTATGTACGCAGATGACTTATGCCTTATATACCCTTACCAGCACGAGACAGTTGCCAGACCGTATATTGAACGTGACGCCTCCTTGATATATGAATTTGTTCAAATAAACAAACTAGTCCTAAATCCCACAAAAACAAAGTTGATACGATTTAAGCCTTATTGTGATCACAACAACCATTTTTCTATATATATTAATGGTAACATTATCCAAGAAGTCGATTGTGTCCAGTATTTAGGTATATTTCTACAAAATAATCTGTGCTGGGATACACACATTAAACATTTAAAAGACAAATCAGCTCAAGTAGTAGGTATTTTGTATAAATTCAAAAATAAGTTTAATAGAACAGTGAAACTTTTAATATACGAAACTTTAATTCAAAGTATTTTGAATTATATGGTTGTTTTATATGGGTATAAAAAAAGTACAGAACTGAAATCTTTACAAAGAATTCAAAACAAAGCCTTGAAAGCTGTGGCAAATCTGCCTTTAACATATTCAACACTTTCGCTATACAGAAGCATATTCCCTAGCATTTTACCTGTGCATAGTACTTACTTAATGAAACTTCTTATGTATGTATTCAAATGCTTACACAATATAGGACATCACACCATACATTTTGCTATCAACCAACAAGTGTTCAGTACCAGATATAGTAGTAACTTAAGGGTAGCAAAGTGTAGACTTGAAATTACGAAGCAGAGAATTGAGTATTCGGGTAGCCATGCGTATAATAATTTACCTCAAAATTTAAAAATCGCAAATAATATTCTAACATTCAAAAATTTGTTGAAAAATTACTTATTGCAGAATGTTGAAGGAATTCTTATTGAAACTTTTGTTTGTACACTAAATTTGAATTAATTTTAAAAATTTTTAATAATTTTTTTTTTTTTTTCTGTAACATAATTGTAAAAGACATTGAATTTCACTGCCAACTTGCCTCTATAATGTCTATTTTAGACGCTGGGGCGTAACTTGTTAAAACTTATATTAATATACATATTATTATTCTACAGTATTGTACAGTTTAATAATAAAAATTTGTAATAAAAAAAAAAAAAAAAAAAAAAATTCTTATACAAGGTAGTCGATAAATTTCGACAGCAAGCTACTTGAAGATGTA
Source organism: Philornis downsi (assembly GCA_019455685.1). Taxonomy (NCBI): domain Eukaryota; kingdom Metazoa; phylum Arthropoda; class Insecta; order Diptera; family Muscidae; genus Philornis; species Philornis downsi. Next base: position 7,697 of record JAHXMU010021766.1, read on the forward strand.
AGAAAAGAGTTTTTTTATTTTCAAACCTAAGCTGAAAGAGAATCCCTTTCAACCAAAAAGTGGAACAAATTGTCACATAGCCGGGCATATACCGCGCAAATTCCCTAATAAACTGATGTCAAAAAACTACTGATCTTATTGCAACAGAGTTTTTCTTGCATTGTTATTTCAAAAAGAAAGATTACAAAAAAAAAAAAAAAACAAACCAACAAGGTTGGGTAATTTAAAACGATGTATTCGAACGATAATTGAGCCAGCAGCAGGAATGCAACCCTCCTTGGAGTAACGAATAACGATGTTATAGGTGTGATCAAAAAATATCCGTTATTTTCAGATTTCGTGAGTTACGTATGTTTGAATTTCGTATTTTTTTCTGTTATGTTGGACAAGGACATTTGCAAGGACATTTGGAATGTTGACTGTGGCGTTTGGCGAGTCTACTGTGAGCAGAACACAAGTTCAATTCTGGTATAACCGGTTTAAGGAAAGCCGAGAAAATGTAAATGACGATGCTCGTCCTGGTCGACCGAGCACGTCAACAACCGATGAAAGCATTGGAAGCAGTAAAGAAGATGATTTTGGATAATCATCGAATCACTATTAGAGAGGTTGCTGATGATGTTGGCATATCGTTCGGCTCATGCCAAGCAATTTTTACGGGTGTTTTAGGCATGAAACGTGCGGCAGCGAAGACTGCTCCAAAATTGCTATATTTTGAGCAAAAACAACGTCGCATGGACATCGCTCAGAATCTGTTGAACGTCGTCAACGACGATCTAGATTTTCTCAAAAAGATCATAACTGATGACGAATCATGGATGTATGGCTATGACATTGAAACCAAAGCCCAGTCATCCCAATGGAAGCGTCCAGAAGAGCGAAGACCAAAAAGAGCACGTCAAGTTCGGTCGAATGTCAAGGTCTTCCTCACTGTTTTCTTCGATTGCAACGGCGTGGTGCATCATGATTTCTTGCCACAAGATCGTACGGTCAATAAGGAATACTAGCTTGAAGTTATGCGTCGTTTGCGCGAAGCAATTCGTCAGAAACGCACATAATTGTGGAAAACCCAATCATGGATTTTGCACCAGCTCACACATCGATGCTTGTACGTGAGTTTTTGGCCAAAAACAAAACCGCAATCATGCCTCAACCACCGTATTCAACGGACTTGGCAATCACTGACTTTTTTCTCTTCCCAAAACTGAAGACACCGATGAAAGGAAAGCGTTCTGCTACGATTGAGGAGATAAAAGAAAAGTCGAAACAGGATCTGTTGGCGATACCAAAAAACGTGTTTTAGGAATGTTTCGAGGATTGGAAAAAACGCTGGCACAAGTGTATTATATCTGAGGGGGACTACTTTAAAGGAAGTAAAATAGAAATTGATGAGTAAATAAATACTTTTTGAAAAAAATTGAAAATAACGGTTAGTTTTTGATCACACCGTACATCCATTACTGACCGTGGAGGTCGTTTAAATTCTATTATTTAAAAAAAAAATAATACAAATATATTATTTTTCTAATGATAATTGAAAAAAAAGTTATTTGAATTTCTAAATGTAACAACATTCGTCAGCCACCTTATATCCAACAGTCGAAGAGAATATTTGGTATACCATCTTAAAACCAAAATTATCAACATTTTCCAAACAATATATATTCTCAGTCAAATGGAAATATTAGCAGAATTGTTATTCCATTTGATTATAGAACCCAGTTGCAATACTCTCAGGTTTTTCGACGTAAACTCTGAACCTTGGCCCTGTAATCAGATAGGGCCTTCAAGCCGTACAGTATTGCAAAACTCTCAGTTATAGGAGCCATCGCAAAAACTGAGAGTTTTGTAATACTACACAACAAGCATATGTTTTGGCTTGAAGGCCCTATCTGATTATAGGGCCCAGTTGCAAAGATTACATCTGAAAAACTGAGAGTATTGCAATACTGCACAACAATCATATGTTCCGGCTTGAGCAGAATGATTGCTCAATGATCTTCTGAAATACATGTAATATTAAATTGATTAAGGATTTCTGGCCTATTGCATCACTTTGAAAGCTAAAATTACATCTTTTTAAATTATCTAATTCGAACCAAAAATGTGTATTAATCAAAAATTATTATATTCTTAATAGCACCACCTCTACTGCCTCTCTCCTTCACATTAAAAAAGGGCATTAAAAGAGACAGAGTGGCAGCTTCTCTCCCATACAAAATCGTTCTCTAATGACCATTAACGTGTGCCACATTTCCACCCAAATCAAGGTGGTTACAAACAGTGCCAATCTGAAAAAGTCACATTAACCTGATGCCGACAAAAACGTCATCTGCGAACGTCAGTTGCTGCTGGTGCAAAACCCTACCACCGCTATCGTCCGCTTATGATGAATGAAATCTACCGAAAAGAGATTGCGAAAAATACAACGTATGCGTTTGCTGATTACACTAGCAGTACAAAGGATCTAATGAGACCGACGAAATGAAACAAAGTAAATGTATGAAAACGGCTGAAATAAAAGACGTAAAAAGGACTTGAACAACCCCGATATTAACGTAAGACTTGGCACAAATAAATCTAGTTAAAATGAGGGTTGAGAAAATGCAATTAAAGGTGAGTGTATGATCGCATGAATATGTGTATATGTGTGTGTGTTTGTGTATGTTGCAGAGGATAAGGGTCTGCATGCAAGCATAGAACGTACGTACGTGTGCCAGTGTTCAAATCTGTGAAAGGTGTATAAAGCCGCGTACATATCATATGTGTGATTTGTTGTTGCTGTTTAGTAAGGGTTTTATGGATTATTAAGGTTTTTATTTCATGTGATTTTCATGCGATTTAACTGCTACCGCCACCACTTTGAGATGCTGAATTCGGCAGCGAATTCCCAAGGATGAGGCAAGGATATTGGAACGCCGATGACGGCTTTAGCGGTCTGAACCACACATCGCATTCAGTTTTACTTTTGTTTGCCAAATGTTCATTTGTCGTCAACGTCGATTGTATTTTTTTTTCTGATATGACGACAACAACAATAACTACGAGTACGCTGGTCTATACAAGGGGGCCGTCTCACACATCTCGTGTGTGAGAGAGGTAGGTCGTGGTGGCAAATTTGTGGGTCGCGTGCCACAGAATTCAAGAACGAAAATATTGAGATTGTAAAACTGTAGAAATACTATTGAAGTTTCACATTTTGTATTTGTTAATGAGAAAACACAAATGTTATCATAAGGTGATATCAAAAAGATGCAATAAAGACCAAAACCGGCATGGATGTGAAAGGGGAACAGTGGTTTGATATTGAGATATTTTTAAAATTACCTAATAAAGTTAAAGGCTGATACTATGGTCTTTTGCGGTGAAACTGGATGTAAAACAAATGGTGACAAAATTTTTGGCTATATTTTTCCATCATTCCATCCAACATTGTTTTTTCGTGACGGAAATTTTCTTAGGTGGCAACGTCAATCTGCTACTTTTGTTTTTATTAGTTTCCAACACTGATATCGGAACAACTCATACTTTTACTTTATGTCTTTGTTATCCTATGAAGGTTACAAGTTTTTGTACAATATCGCTGACTGATACGAAGTCTTCTATAAAGATAGGCAAAGATCTAAGCTAGCCTTTTTACATCAAAGGAGGATTTAGGCAGGGCGACAGTCTGTCGTGCGACCTCTTCAACATACTGTTGGAGATGATTATAAGAAAATCTGCATTTAACACGTCTTTAACAAAAACCATAACTCGCATATGCAGATGACATAGACAATATTGAGCGAAAACTGCGAGATGTTACTGCAGCCTTCTCAAGCATCGAGAAGGAAGCAGCGAAAATGGGTCCGGTGGTAAACGAGGACAAAACAAAGTTATTGCTTTCAACGAACAAAAAGTCTACTCCTTTGGAACGCTGTGTGAATGTTGACCCATAATTTTGAAGTGAAGTGAAGTGAAGAATTCATTTAAATTGGTTCCGCTGTAAACAAAACGAATGATGTCAGCATGTAGATAAAGAGAAAAGTATTGCTTACTAATAGCTATTACTATGGACTAAGCAAACGATTCAATGATAAAGCCCTCTCTCGACAAACAAAAATCTGACTGTACCAAACGTTAGTTCTCTCACCTCCTCGAAAACAATTTCTTTTAGTCGTCCTGATCTGAGAGCGTCCATTACGGAGAAGTCGGCCGCGGAAAATCTTTTAAACCATTTCTAACAACTTATTTCATCTGGTCCGTTTTTTTCATAAGCATACTATATTTTTTCGACTGACCTCAACAGCCGTTTTCTCTTTTCGGAAATAATACAGCATTATATTGCAAAAGTACTCTTTTTTGCTCATTTTTTTCCACTTTTTAAAACTTTTTTATAAAACGCTATAACCACTCACGACTAGGACGAGAACACAAGTAAACAATAGTAAACAGTTTAGAGAAGAGGTGGGAGGAAGTTTTGATAATGAAGGAAGGAACTTAAAGGAACTTTACGTCATAAGAAGTGACATATGGTGATCTAACGAATTAACCGAACGAACTTTCCGAACAACCCAATAGAATGCGTTCAAGCTCTCTGCATATCAAAAGCTCTCCTATATCTTCTTCATAGGATGCAAAGAAATTTGTTTCGTTGTTATAAAGGGTGATTTTTTAATCGTAGTTTTTTTTTTTAAATCGAATAAAACACTCAAAATTGCATCATATATTAAAATTTTTTATTGGAATCGATAAATTGGTCTTTGCCATTTAATTTTTAAAGATAATTTCATGTAAATGTTGTCCGCGGCTTCGTCTCAAAATGTCCATTCGGAAGGTCCAATTTTTCGTCACTTTCTCAAGCATTCCACGAATAACGCGTGTTATGTTATCCTGTAAGGATTTAATAGTGTTCGACATGTCCACATAGACTAACGACTTGACATAACCCCACAAGAAATAATCAAGAGGCGTTAAATCGCAAGATCTTGGGGGCCCACTTACAGAGTCAAATCGAGAGATAAGCTGCTCACCAAATTCATCCCTCAACATATCCATTGTTTCACGAGCAGTGTGGCATGTTGCACCGTCCTGATGAAACCACATGCCAACCAAGTTCAATTCTGCCAATTGGGGCAAAAAACAATCACGTATTATGGCTCGATATCGTTCGCCGTTGACGGTAACGTTTCTTTCTTTCTGAAGCAAAATGGACCGATGATGCCACCAGCCCATAAACCACACCATACTGTCGTTTTTTCGGCACGCATCGGTAATTCATGTACGGTATGTGGCTGTTCATCACTCCAGGTGCGACTGTTTTGCTTGTTTACGTATCCGTTCAGCAAGAAATGAGCCTCTACGGTGAACACAATTTCTCGATAAAAAAGGCGGATTTTCATTGAGTTTTTGTAAGGCCCATTCACCAAAAATTGGACGTTGTGGTAGGTCATTCGGCTTCAGTTCTTGCGTGAGTTGAATTTTATAGGCTTTCAAACCCAAATCGACATGTAAAATGTTCCTTGCGGTTGAGTGCCCAATCACTGAGAACGGCGACAAATTGACATTTCACGATCGTCATTAACACTGGTCGCTACGGCTACAATATTTTCTTCGGTACGAACTCTACGCATGCGAGTCGATGGTTTTATGGCCAACAAAGTAAATTTGGTGCGAAATTTGGAGATAACATCACGAATTGTTGATTCAGCAGGTCAATTATGACGACCATAAAATGGTCGTATCAAACGATGCACATTTGTCACAGAGCATGAATTTTGATAATAAATTTCAACGATTTGCACTCGTTGCTTGTTTGTTAGCCATTTCCATGATGAAATAACAGAGTATACTGTACACTTTTCACTTTGACAGATGACGTTTGGACACCATTACCAGCCCAGTGCAGCCAACCTGATAAACTTAAATCTTAAAAAAAATCACCCTGTACACCCTGACTCTTGTTTTTTGCCAGTGAACCACTGTCACTAGATGCAGGGCTGGTTTCAAATCATTGTTATCCTTCTCCTTTCTTCCTCTATTGGATGCAAATAAATAACGAGTCAAAATACACGCGGCGCTTGCTTTACTTTTTTATTGACTTTGATGCTTTTTGCTTGACAATTTGCTTCCGGCCATACAGTTTGATTACTGTTATTAACATTTTTGCTTTGTCTTTTTTTCCTTGAATTTTCAAATACTATAACTTTTTTTTTACAACGCATTACAAATGTTATTGCGCTTGGCACACGTCTTAGAAAAATATTGAACATTCTGTTTTTAATGTTATGATTTAATGAAAAACAAAAAGTTTCATCATCTCCCACATCAAGATAAATGGAAATACCTCTCCATATATTTACAAGCACTCGTATCCTTTATTAGTTTACTATTTTAAAAGAACTCCTTACAAACAAGTGGTCCCCTTTTTGTGATAATTTTTGAAACTCTCTTCTTGCTTTCTTGAAAAACAAAAAAAAAGTATCCGGTTATTGATGCTCATAAAAGAATTCTCCTCAACCATACTTTACGTCATTGTATATTTACTCAGCTGTTTTTATTATCTAACCGTTTAACTGTTTGTTAATAAACTATGGCAGCGAGCGATTGGAAAGAAATATTTGTTTCAGTTTTGATTTCAATTTCAATTTTAATGTCTATCAAATTCTTCCAATTCTGACAGTTACTACCGCTAAATAAATAAAATTTTCATAAAATATCAAATTACCGAAAGATCGAATAATTCTTTAAGGATGGTTTTTAGCTTGCGCCAACAAATATAAGAATTTGATAGTTTTTAGATAACGATTTTTATATTGATCGGTTGTTCTTTATAGCGAAATAGTTTGCTCTTTAAACAGATGGCTTTATTAGAAGGTCACAAATATTACGTTGTTGTTAGGAAAGGTTTTGGGAAAAAAGGATAATTGTTTACATTTATTTGAATAAGTGTTTTGGAAAAGGATTTCCCCAAAAATTTACATTGTATATTGGCATTTGACCACGAGGACATGGAGACATGCATTTAGATTCTATTGGATATGACAGGAAAAAATTAAAATTCAACGAATCTGATGGGCATTTAAAATGTCAAGTGGAAAGCAAATATTTGCCACGAGGCTATTAAAGTGGATGCATTTAATATTACACAGCATTCATTTGTACTAAATAAGTTTAACAGTTTAACACTAGCCAACAAGGTTTTGAACTGGAGCAACCAAATATCTATTGTAGGGTAATTTGGCGGGCTGAATTCGAATCTGTAATTCAATTTTCTTTATCACGTCAGATTTTCGAAACTCAAAAAAAAAAAAAAATGGTTTTATTCGTTTTTTACATAAAAAATTATTAGGTTATTTAAAAATCAATGAATTTTCAGAAGTGAATGGCGTTATTTGAACGTCGTTTTGTATTTTGCTGGTTCGGTTTCACGCCTTAGAGTCCAGCAATAGCCTCCTAGCATGCTTTTGTCCCAACATCCTGAATAATTTCTTTTAATTTTCATTAAATCTTGGTGACCACGCTCCCCCTTGTTCATCGTCGCTCACCGCACCCAAGTTTTGTGAAAAAAAATCTACATGCGAATGAAGAAAATGCATTTTGAGCAGCATTCGTGCACCTAATTCGTGATAATTTGTTCATAATTGCGCAACAATTTGTCTGTAGTTTTCACTCTTATTGTTTCCAAGGAAACTGTTCTTGAAAGATTTCCAGTCTCCATATTCTTTCTCCAATAAACATTGTGAAAAATTGTCATCAATAGCTTTCTGATCTGATGGCCAACAAATATGCCTTCTTTGATTTTAGCATATGGAATTTTAGGAAAAACCGCTAACAAATTTTTAAATGCTGCACCATTTTTGTCCAGAGCCTTGACCAAGTTCGTAAAAAGGCCCAATTTTATGTGCAGCGACGGAAGAAGAACTTTATTAGGATCAATTAATGGTTTATTTGAAGTGTTTTGTTTTCCCTGGTGAATACTCAGTTCTTTTAGGCCACTCTGTTTTGAGGTAATGACTACATCATGTAGCGCGACTATCCCATAGATAAAGGAAACAACAATATTTTATGAAATATCCTTGCATACCAGTAACACTACCACTGCTAATGAGAAATATTTCGGACTCACTGCTATCTTTTAGTATGTCCGGGCACTAACATACAGATGTTATTGATATTCTTTCATTTTGCTCATTTTTGTTTGAGTTACACTTTAATTCTGGTTAAAAAAAACACGGATTTCGTTTATTGATTAAATATCGCTTTTCCATGGTAAAAAATATCATTCGAATTCAGCAATAACTTAAAATTCATAAAAAAAATACTGACAAATAATTGCGAGAATCGGAAAACAAACTTATTGGAGAACGTCAATATCTAAAAGTCGGCTGATAAGTAGAGCAGATTACTTACTACTCATGTGTAATGAGTAAAGGCCCTTACTTATGAGTCACAGTGTGAGTAGCACATGAGCCATAGCCGATGGGTAATGAGCAACGTTTGATATTTCATGAGTCACTGCAATGAGAAATGAGGAATGCTGCCTACTCATTACTCAAGAGAAGGGAATATAAGGATTTACCCGTGAAACATGGATGCGGCTCATGAATATCCCATGACTAAGAAGATATGTGGAAAGATAAAAAATTATAAAATATGTCGGAGTATAAGGGTTAGGTCAACATGTTCGTGATCTAATTTTTGCTTTAAAATATGAAAAAAAATAAATCTTAACCGCGTCATTTCTTGAAAAGGGTACCTCCCGTCGTGAAAATAACCTCATTTTGGGGCTTCGTAAGGTAACTACTGGACAAAATGTAAGCTTTCACAAAATATGCCACTAACTAGGAAAATAACACAATCATGAAATTTACACAATTTTTTTACTTACAAAAAAGGCTACTTCGGATCAAAAAATACTCTAAAATAACAAAAATCGCTAAAAGTGGGTCATCCAATCACACGAATTAAATTTGCCCTTTTAAATTAAGGCGATTTGAAAGTGTCTGTTAAAAGCCGAGCAAAGCCATCAAAATTCCCATAGTCAGCTGGTACGCCTTTTTGACCTACCAATATTAAGTGACAGTTCTAAGTCGCAGCGACTAATATCTGTAAAATATAGTAATTTATTTATTTATGAGACCATAATATATCAACAAATGTGATGGATATTGGACCATATTGCTATAATAACCTGATGGTATTAAACGGGGATTTTTTAATCGCAGTTGTTTTAAAATCGAATAAAACATTAAAATATGTTTCATATATTAAGATTTTTTATTGGAATCGATAAATTGGTCTTTGCCATTTGATTTTTAAAGATAATTTCATGTAAATGTTGTACGCGGCTCCGTCTCAAAATGTCCATTCGGAAGGTCCAATTTTTCGTCACTTTTGCGAGCGTTTCGGCCTGTATTCCACGAATAACGCATGTTATGTTATCCTGTAAGGCTTTAATAGTGTTCGGCTTGTCCACACAGGCTAACAACTTGACATAATCCCACAAGAAATAATCAAGAGGCGTTAAATCGCAAGATCTTGGAGGGCCAACTCACAGGGCCAAATCGAGAGATAAACTGCTCTCCAAATTCATCCCCCAACATATCCATCTTTCACGAGCAGTGTGACATGTTGCACCGTCCTGATAAAACCACATGTCAACCAAGTTCAACTCAGCCAATTTGGGCAAAACAAATCGCGTATCATGGCTCGATATTGTTGGTCATTGACAGTAATGTTTCTTCCACGGTCGTGTTTGAAGAAAAATGGACCAATGATGCCACCAGACCATAAACCACATCAGACTGTCGTTTTTTCGGGATGCATCGGTAATTCATGTATGGCTACGTATCCGTTCAGCAAGAAATGAGCCTCATCGCTGAACACAATTTCTCGATAAAACAGCAGATTTTCATTGAGCTTTTGTAATACCCATTCACAAAATTAGACGTTGTGGTAGGTCATTCGGTTTCAATTCTTGCGTGAGTTGAATTTTATAGGCTTTCAAACCCAAATCGACGTGTAAAATTTTCCTTGTGGTTGAGTAACACATGCTAAATCGCTGAGAACGGCGACGAATTGACATTTCACGAAAATCATTAACACTGGTCGCTACGGCTGCAATATATTCTTCGGTATGCACTCTACGCATCCGAGTCGAAGGTTTTATGTATAACAAAGTACATTTGGTGCAAAATTTGGAGATAACAGCATGAATTGTTGATTCGGCAGGTCGATTATGACGACCATAAAATGGTCGTATTAAACGATGCACATTTGTCACAGAGAATGAATTTTGATAATAAATTTCAACGACTTGCAATCGTTGCTCGTTTGTTAGTCTTTTCATGATGAAATGGCAGAGTATACTGAACACTTTTCACTTTGACAGATGACGTTTGGACGCCATTACCAACCAGTGCTGCCAACCTGAAAATCTTAAATATTATAAAATCACGCTATATATAAACAAAGGTGGTGGATATTACATCATATTGCTATAGTAACCTGATGGTATTATAAACAAATCTATTGTAATATTTTCTCATTATCGACCTCTGTATAACCCCAGGAATTCAGTTTTATTCTCGATTAGTTATGAATATCAGTCGAATCGAAATTATTTTTAAATTGGAACATTATGTCTTCTTTTATAGATTTCAAAAATATGACTAATTGAATTGCTCATTAGTAATATAAATATAGTAATATAAATAGTAATATAGTATAGTAATATAAATAAGAAGTACCAAAAAATTAGAATACTCGTATATGAAAAAAAAATCTTACCTCTTGTCTGTCAACCGGGCAATGAGTCCGTAGATTCAACTAAAAGAAAAAAAGGAACAATTTATTGTTATCAGTGACTGTCATATAGAAATCTGAAAAGTAACAGTGAAAACATACGATATATATAACAGGTTTGAAGCATAATTTCATAAATTATTATAGAAAATGGGAAAACCATTTGATTGAAAAAGGAGATTTTAGAAAATACATCTACTCTTATATGTTCGAAATAGCGAATAAAGCAAAAATTCCACAAAAACTCTACCAACAAGAAAGTTTTACATGTTTTTTTTTCAAGCATACAAAATGGCGCACGAATCGTGCCAAAAACACAAGACGTAATACGTTCGGTTCCAGCAAGATGGAGCAACTGCACACATAGCCAGACCGGTTATGGCGGAGCTTCAACGAACACTCCCAAGCAAGTTAATATCCAGAAACTCGACTTTCCGCTGGCCCCCAAGCTCACCTGACCTGACTGCACCAGACTTTCTTTTATAGGATTATGCCAGTCAACAAGAGGGGTACAAAAACGAAACCAATGAATTCAATTTCGAATTGAACCTACAACCCCTTAGGTCAGGTGTCGCATATATGCGAAAGAGCATGAGACCATTTACCGTCAATCATCTTTAAAACCAGTTTGTTATATAAAATTAAACTTGGTATGCAATAAGAAAGATAAATGAAATACATTGATTAAAGAATGTTGTTTGTATTTCATATTGTAGCACATTTGGTGTGCCACTCTGTAGTTAATTATGATCACTGCATTACTGTTGTCATACTATCGTTAAAAGTTTACTTTTTGTCCTGAAATTCAGCATTCTATGACGTTGCGAAAACGATTACAATTTTGGGGAACTGCCAGAACTTGTTGTTCTTGTTACGTATATCAATTGAATAATAATATAATAATATTAAATATAAATATTTCGTTTTCTATATAAAACTTTATGCTGAAATAACATATTCCAAAACTGGTTCATAGAAACATCTATATGCTCCAGTTTCCCTTAATCAACCCATTGGTTTTTTAGAACAGCCTCAAACAAAAACCACCAAGGAAAGAAACAAAAGCAAGATATATTCTCAGAGAGTACAAGTTATTCCACAATCAATTATTTGTTCTGTGCGTGGAAGCCAAATTGTGGGATCAATTTTCAATAACGATTGTCCTTGGCAATCTATATAAAATATTGACTAGCATGGAAGGGCAGGCCTATAGAAAGTTGGAAAAGTATAATCAGTTGCAATTATTCAACTTAACCAGTTGTGTTGCTTACATACTAACACGTGCATTGTCTTAGAGAAAGAGGGATTCTTTGCCAATTCATAGCTGTTTGCCTTTGCTGTTTGCCGATAAGCTATACAAATCAGCCGTTCAAAGGCATCATGGCCTTCTCCTCCTTTGAACCTTTTGAGTTCTTCAAGTGGCATCCAATTCATCTACACAGTTGAGGCAGAAATTCAGCTTTATTATTATACGCTAAAACACTCTCAAACATTAATCTGACTCTCGTCCACACTTGCTATGATCTAAAGGGCTCAAACGCCCCACGATTCTTACCGATAACTTTGTTATTCTCTATTTGTTTGTGCAAGAAATGAAGCCACTGTGCCGTGTGCCTACTGCCACAAGAATCTCGACCACTTTCTCTTGGCGACTTTTGAAAAAATTATCGTGGTTTTCATCGATGAGATGCCCGGACTGAGATGTATCATAAGTAGACACATAATATGAAATTCATTATTTATCCAGTAGATGGCTTTAGTAATATACAGGGTGGCGCAATAGAACGTGCATATTGTATCATCTTTTTTTGCGGGGTGGAAAAGGCGCGGGCGGGGGGCGCCACATCGTTGGGTTGGCGGGCTCATGGAGTTTTAGTCGCTATGAATCACTTCGACGGGAAGCGTCGCGCATTTTGCGTGCGCGCATTTTACGAGAACTCTTGTTCATATATTGCTACTAGGCGACTATATTGTGCTGAATATGGACTACGGCGAATTAGTGAAGCTCCGAGTGCTAATTTAATTAAAATATGGGTAAAGCGTTTTCAGGAGACCGGGTCAACAGTTAAACCACAAGCAAATGGTCGCCCAAGAACATCTAGGACCGCAGACAATGTTGAGAGAGTTATGGAGTCAGTACGAGGAAATCCACAAATGTCGACTCGCAAGAGATCGTCTGTCTTACAATTATCGCGACGAAGTTTGCAACGAATTTTAACATTGAATCTTAAACTGCATCCATATAAGCTGCAATTAACCCAAGAATTGAAAGAGTCTGACTTCATAGTAAGGCCCGCATTTGCTAATGAAATGCTTAATCGGTTATCCAATTTTGACAATATCCTTTTCTCTGACGAGGCTCATTTCCTTATGAATGGGTTCGTAAACCGTTAAAATTGTCGTTACTGGAACAGTGAAAATCCCAAAATCAAACGCCAGAAACCATAGCATAGTGCTAAAGTGACAGTATGGGCAGCAATCTCTGGCAGAGGAATAATTGGTCCTTTTTTCTTCGAAAATGCGCGGGGCCAAAACGCCACGGTTAATACGGAACGCTATGTTGAGATGTCGGACGGATTTTTGGCTCCAGAAATTGAAAGTTCAAGAATAGTGAATTCCAGAACTTGGTTCCAACAAGATGGAGCTACCTGTCACACATCAAATGACTCCATGGCGGTGTTGAAGCAGATGTTCCCTGGCAGATTGATTTCGAAAAGAGGTGACATCCCACGGCCCCCCCACGTAGTCCAGACTTGAGGCCTCTTGACTTTTTTTGTGGGGATACCTCAAACACAAAGTCTACAGTAATAATCAAGAAACATCGTTCAGCTCAAGGAGAATATCCGTGGTGAAATGGCAGCCATTACATCAGCATTAATGAAGAAAGTTTTCAATAATTTTCGTTTGCGATTAGAGGAGTGCCATCGTAGAGAGGGTCACCATTTAGATGATGTTATTTTAAAAAAATAAACTCTATTTATTACTCTACAATGCCATAGATTTATTTTAATCATATCTTTTATATTTATTTTTTAATTTATTTTTTAAATATGCACGTTCTATTGCGCCACCCTGTATGTCTCGCATTATATAATTGCGATCGGTTAGTGCTTCTGGCACCCTCGTATTACTAAAAACTTAATAGTTAATCAAGATTATAGTCTCTTACATTTCAGTTAAAAGGAAACAAAATTCCTGGGATATGAGAAAGCTTCTTATATTCATTGAGCTTGCTCGTATTTCTACTCCCAAATCCGCTCAACTAAGCAACTAAGTTCGAAGAGTTTTTAGTAGATTAGTCGATTACTCAACTTTTGGGAGAAATGCCATTCAAAGAAGGACGGTATTTTGTATCGAGCTAATGATCATAGTCAAATTTGACGCGTGTACTAACCATAGAGCCATACAGATTTGTTTGACTTCTCTAGTAAAACAGCATGTAATTCTTTAGCCTCATTTGCTTCCCAAACTTGAACCTCAAATAAGCAATAATTTTGCATTTTACGACATCATATGTGACATCATATTGACATAAACCAATTATATCGTTTCTCTAAAATATAGCAGGATTCTCACGTACGTAACGCCTCAAATACTTAATTCATGGCATGAGCCAAACTGGCGGCGCTTACCTTTCCTTCCACCCAAAGAATACTTTCCGCAGTTAATCCATCTACCTTTATGCAGGGAAGGTGTTACGAGACACAAGCCAAACAATAAACAACAGGATTTCCATTTCAACCCCCGACTAAGAGGAATGCATTTCATTTGTTTGTTATTTGACATCCGTACGTTCACATTATGCGCACTCTCTATCAACGGATTCCGGCAAAAACAAAGCAAAGAAAATAGCACGTGATATTTGTAAACGTATCGAAGCAAGGACGAGGGAAGCCAAGGACTTAATGAATGGTTAGAGAGCGACATTTCAAAGAGAGAGAAAGAGGGAGGGACAGAGTCAGAGTGAGAGAATGCAGCCAGCCACAGGTAAATGATACTTTACCTTTTGTTCAAAAAGTCATAAATATAATTCGGCTCGTTCTCATAAAAACGGAAATGCTGCAGGCTACCTACCCAGTCATACAGACATCCACCAGTGCGATGAAAGGTGGATAATTCTGCCAGAGTGACAGCTAGACAGGCAGTCACTGAGAGATCGTGGTATTTTATGGATGATGAAGTACAAAAGCGTGACAAATTTCTAGTTGTTGTTCCTCAACAATTTTGAAGCGTTCACAACAAAAGTTCACATACGGGCGCAATGTGTGACCATAAGGGTCTGCACGGCGGCAATTGGACGTTCTCTGCAAAAATTCGTATAAGAACTGAGAAATGTGTTTTCTGTTACGGGTGCGGGCAACATGATCATCATCACCAACGCCTGCCTGTATTATTCGCATTGTGTAGCTAAACAACCAAGAAAAAATTAATTAATCAATTTCTAAATAGAAATTAAAGTAAAAAAATACCCCTTATAAATGCAACCGGTCATTTAACTCGTCGAGGATAACAGAAACTTTGCCTGATAATCAAGGTATTCTCTTTCTATTCAATTTTCAAGGCAATATGAAAGGTTCAAATTAAAAATAATGTTGTCCCATTTTTTGTTATTTGTTGTACTCACGACAAAGGAAAAGTCATATAACTGATTCATTGACAACAAAGAACAAGGAATGAATACTTGCAGATACAAATCGATAGATCTTTAATAAGCCAGCAAAAAAAAAATAGAAGCCATTCAAAAAGAATTACATTTTCACCACTTCTAAAAATGCATCCCATGCACATTCATCACTTCCAGCGAAACAGTTTTGAATCACTTCTAAAACGACCATAGTGAAGTACTTGAAATATTGGTTTTATTTTCATTTATGCTCCGAAGTGTTTGGTTTAAAGTGTTTGAGAAAGTATTTATTTACTCTTTCTTATATGACGACCGATACGTCACTTTATTTGTAAATATCACAAATTAGAAACACAGAAAGATCAAATATTATTCAGCGATCAAACATATTTCTATATCGCTAAGAATGTCCGTCCCCAGTATTGTGGATTATAGTCCATGGTAGAGCGTACATAAACTTCGACAGTGCAAAACATTAGGCGCCTTTCCAATTCAGCGCCTGTCTATTAGGTTTTTTATAGAAAGTACGGTGGGCTTGCGGCCAGTTTTTTTTTTTTCAAGAAACCAAATTTATATACAAATAAAAATAATGGAATAAAAAACAATTCTTTTGAATAACAAACATTTGTAACCAAAGATTTGAGTTTTCATTAGACCTACATCACTCCTAAATGTATAGGGAAGAGGCATCAAAAAATACAGGGTGGGCCATAAGGGTGTTGGCGGTTTAAATACTCAATTAAAAAAAAAACTACGAAACATATAAAAAAATATGTTTGTATTTTTAAAATGTAGAAGCATGGGAATTTTTAAGACTTAAAAATAATGTTGTCCAAATCGCTTCTCTCGGCTGCTTGACACTCTTGGAACCGAAGTCGCAAATTTTGGAAAACTCGTTGAAAAGTTGTTCTCGGTATTTTGTTACTTTCCTGAATAATGTTCCTCTTCAACTGCTCTAAACTGGTTGGATTATTCTCGTAGACTACCGATTTGAGGTAGCCTCATAGAAAATAATCGCATGGAGAGAGATCGGGGCTACGTGGGGGCCA
>JAHXMU010021774.1:0-11827 GCA_019455685.1 Philornis downsi
GGCGTTGCCAGATGGGTCCGTCGAATATGGGCAACCCTGTATTCTATGCTGAATAGAGTTAATATGAATTTCAAATGTTAATTTATTGTCAATAACTACTCCCAAACATCTGTGGTCAAAGTCAATCGTAGACGTTCCCAAGCAAATATCAAGATTCGACTCTAGATAATTGGCAGAACCAAATAGAATAGCCTTGGTTTTAGACGGATTAATAAGTAACGAATTTCTGATGCTCCATGACAGAATATGATCAAGGCAATCATTGATTTCACTCTGCAAAGAGAATGATGAACGATCTGAGGAAAATAAAAGCATAATGTCCGCAAATACAAATAGATGCACACGCTTGGATCAATACATTCAGCAACATCATTAACGTGAAGCACAAAAAGTAGTGGGCCAAGGACCGATCCTTGTGGAACTCCAGATGTGAGTTCAAGGCAATTGGAATGTACACCAAACAATTCCACAAATTGAGATCTATTAGCTAAATACGACATTACAAGTCTACAAGCATATCTTGACAAATTAAAATTAAGTTTCAATATCTTAATCAATGTCACAAACCAAATACTATTGAATGTTTTAGTAAAGTCTAATGAAATTAAAACACTTAGATATCCACGATTAACATTTTGTCTCACAGTGTCAGTAAGATGTAATAATAAAGACGTAGTGCTATATATCCTTTGCGAAAAGCATATTGAGACTGGGAAATGTGATTACGAACATGACAAAGCATTTCGGTTTTCATGATTTGCTCAGCAGGTTTGAACAATATTGGTAAAATTCAAATAGGACTATTAATAATCTCAGACTTAGGAATGGGCACAACACACGCAGTTTTCCGGACAGACGAAAATGCGGAGCTCATTAGCATTGAAATACCTACATGTAAAATGAAATCCGACATATATGGATAAATGATTTTTAAAAACTGAATGGAAATACCATCGATACCAACAGATTTCGATTTTACCCTACCCAACGCATCCAGTACATCAGCTTCACCTGGCACCACTGAACGAAAATGAGTTTTCGTTATCAAACTAATTATCTACTCTAAAATCAGTACTATACGTGTTTCCAGGCCCAACAGCACGAACAAAACGAACATTTAAGTCGTTTACGTCATCATTATACGATATTTGGTTTTCATGAGACCACACACACACACGCCATAACCCAGAAAAATCCAAACCTCCTAGCAACCGAGCAAAATATTTTCTTTTACATCTCCAAATGATTGATTTAGCTCTATTACGGTACTTGCGGTGAACTCTTCGTCTTTCTTCCGTATGATGTTGAAGATAATCCTTTAAGTCAAGTCTCTCCATGATTTGGCCAGAATAATTTCAAGTGAATTCATCCAGTTTCGATCACAAGAACGTAATTTCATTTTTCTAATCGTTGATACTTGATACATTGATACTCAATATTAGATTTGTTATTAAGTAAAGTTTCGTCAAATTCCCCAAAAAAAAAAAAAAAAACTATGGAAGGCTTCCCAATTAATGTTATTGAAATCACGGCATTCAAAAATTTCTCCAATATGTTGAATGGTAATTCTAAGAGATGTAAATACACATATAGATGGAAATTGAATCTGACTAGATAAAGAAGGCGTATCACTTATCAACATGAAATCTATTAAAGAACTCTACCGGTGTACTGCATTAAAATGGGTTGGTAAAGAATTATCTATTACAGAACACAAATCCTTGAACACAAAACCATTAAGGAAACAGTTTTTTTTAATTAATAACTTCAAAACATTCGAAACAATCGCATTTTTGGAGCCGTTATAAAAATCTATTCTCCACTGACGTTTATATTGATTGTAAACCAAGTATGGATGTTTTCGAGTCAACATCGCTTATACGTTTTCAATCGAATACGCTGTTACAGATTTCTGTAAAAACTACAATTTTCGAAAAACAATTTGGATGATAATTTTTTATAGTAATAACGGCAACATCAAATCATGTGATCATGGCCATGACATCAAAAAAATCATCCAAAGAAATACCGAGTTATACATTATTCGGTTTCAAAAATAAAGCTAAATAAAACACACTTAATGCTATGATTTCGATGAAACTTTTTTTATTTCTTTATAATGCTTGGACCTTGTCATAATGTACGAAATGCAGTCATTTGTATGGCCGCCTCTGAATCGGTTGCAGCAGTGGACTCTTTTGAGTTCGTTTCCGATCACTTCTTCGCACATTTCGGGCAGTATCTTGGCGATAACTTGACGAATGTTGGTTATCAAATGCTCCAACGTTTGGTGATTATTTGCGTAAACACGGTCTTCCTAGAAACTTCTTATGCAATAAAGTGAAAACCGATCATGTTATGTGTCTCATGGCACCGTCTTGTTGACCCCACATATCGCCCAGTTCATAATCTTCAATTGCAGACCATGGCGCTCTGAATTGAAATCCCGATTATCCACCACACTTTCGCTATCAGAAGCTTTATTTTCAACAGTGCGTACATTTCAAATTTCTTTACAATCTTGCCAATTCCTTGCATAGAAAGTCCATTATGACGATCGTAATCACTTCGTAATACACGAAAAGGGCCCATGTTTGAATCAGAACTTTTGTAATAAGTTTTAACTATTTTTGAGCGTTATTCGTTATTTGTTAAACGATCTATATTTGTAAATGACAAACCTTTCGCTAAATCAATAACGTTTCAGATGACAGGTATTTAACACCTGACACCCTTGCCAGACCAGCGGTTTGGAAACCAGTAAATGCATAATCCTGTACTGGTTCAATAGCATCAAATTTATTATACTGAAAGGTTCAGAATCAAATTCCAGTTATTTTCATGCATTTTAAATTTTAGTTTGTTCAACACAAAGCCGTTTTAAAACATTTTGTAATTTTTGTAAATACATCAAACTAATCAGACTACAATTTTAAATTTATAAAAATAACCGTTTTAAAACATTTTGTAATTTTTCAAACCGGTTTAATTGGGTTAACCTGTTTAACCGTCTTTTTTTTTTTTTTTTTTTTTTTTTTGAAAAATCACAATGTGTTTTTGAAAAATGACGATTTTGAAAAAGAGCGGTTTGTGGTTTCTGTCAAGAAATCGGTTTCCCAGTTTTGTGGTTCGGTTTTGAACACTCCACTTTGAACACTGTTGTTGGATCGTGTTGTTATTTAAAAATTTATAGGTGAATTTTTTAATATTTTGAATTTGTGCCATGAGAGGTCCTTTACCTATTACCCTCTTATAAATGTATACATATATATTTATTTTTGTTTTTGTTGATTCAGTACCCGCTAAGCAAATGTTTGCCACCTCTCTGTTACCGTTAATAAGTTGCATTAGCCGCAAGTGTGCACATACTTCCGCTGGCTCATTCATACACGCACGCTCCTTGGACCCATACACACAGCCACACACAAACGCACACACACACGCACACATACCAACAGCTATGGATATTATTTTCTAGTGCGGCCCTTAAGACTACAATTGCATTTTTGAAGAACAGCAACAATAACAAGAAAAAAACTAAACTTTTAAGTAGGCATTTCCATTCTGCAACATTTCTATGGTTGGTTGAATGGATCATACATTTACCAGCTTTTTCACAATGTCAGTTCTGCGCGTTTCTTCTTGGGCTATTCCAGCACATCACAAACATAGTCAGTCTAGTGTCTAGGATGGGTACAACCAACTACACGTGAGTGTACCTGTGTTATAGTCTGTCTGTCGGTTTGTGTATCTGTTCGTACGGCTGTCATTTTAAATGGAATAAAAACGAAAAACAAAAACAAAAAATGTCTTGCAAAGAAGGATAAGCTGCAACCATAATTTGTGTGTGATTTTGTTGTTTTTGCTGTTGTTATTCTGTTGTTTTTGTATATATCCAGCTATTTTTAAGTTTATTTTAATTGTTTTTCGTTGTTGCAGTTGTTGCTGTTGCTTTTGCTTGCATTCTTCTACTTCATTGCTTATTCGTAGCCCTCCAGTTCCTCTTGGCCCATTCATACTTATGTTCTGTCATTTGCATTTACATTTCTCCAAAAGTTTCTTAGCACTCATAACACGTAGATACGTGCTGCGCACCACCAACAACAACAACCAAAACCACCACAACGCATTCTGGCCACAAACTATGGGGAGGACACCAAATGCCGTACCAACAGCAACAACGTCTGCGACATTGTTGTTGGTATTGGTAGTGCTACCGCTTGTCCAAAATGGGCAACAGCAACGTTTGCTGCACTTTGGGACACTTTGCCCTATGCGAATACCGCAGAGCTACAATTGTTGTTATTGCTATTTCTATTATGTTACTTAACTCTCTAATTGCAACTTCTTCTATAAAACGAATAGCGTGAACTTTTCACTTTGACTTTTTTCTATAGTAGAAATATATACATTTTTATAGAAAAATACATTTCTATGAGAAGTGTCTTAACGGACAGCACACTGTGGCTACACAAATTATGGGCCACCATCATCAGAAACAATAGCAACAAAGGCAACAATAAAAAAAAAAAAAAACACTGATGTGGATGTTGCTGACGTTTGTCTAAAATAAGCCATAACAACTTTTATTGCGCCTATGGTTTTGTGGCTTATGCGAGTAACGCACATTTGCAATTTCTATTTCTTCACTTAAACCTTTTTCTGTAGGAAAAAATATTAAACATTTTACAAAAAGTCACATTTTTACTAAATGTGCCTTCTCCGACACATATTGCTGCATTTAATAAAGGGTTATCCATTTAGTGGTTTCAGCTGTTGGTTGTTGTGGTTTCAACTATTAAATACCTGTCATCTGAAGTGTTATTTATTTAGTGAAAAGTTTGCCATTTACGAATATGGATTGTTTAACAACCAAAGAAAACGTAAAAATAGTTAAAACCTACTATTTATAAAAGTGGTGGTTGAAAACATGGGTGCTTTTCGTGCATTGTTGGTCATAGTTGACATACTGTGCAAAGAATTAGCAAGATTATGAAGAAATTTGAAGAAACTGGAAGCATTACAGATGTGGTCAGGCCTATGCATCATCGCATTGTACTGCCAAAAATATCGCTTCTGTTAGTGAAAGTGTGGCGGATAATCCGAATTTGTCGATTCCACCGTGTTCTCAAAAATTGGGCCCATCTACGCCTCACTGTGGCGTATTTTGCATTTGAATTTGCACCTCTATTCATATAGAGTCCAACTCATGCAACAATTAAAGCCGGCTGGCCATTTACAGCGCCGTAGACATGCAGATTGGGTGCTACAGCAATAGGCTTTCGAGCAAAATTTTCTTCAGCAATAACGTTCATTTGTCACTCCGTAGTTACATCAGCAAGCAAAATTGTCGAATCTGGGGATCGGAGGATCCACAAGTGATTGTGGAAAAACCATTGCATCCGGAAAAAGTGACTGTTTGGTGCGCATTATGGTCTGGAGGTATCATGGGGTCATATTTTTTCGAAAACTAACTCAAAGGGTACCACTGCTGCAACCAATCCAGAGGCGATCATTTAAAATGGCATTGTATTTCGTTCAAGCTTTATAGTGAAATAAAAGTTTTATCGAAAACATAGCTTTATGTGTGTTTTATTTAAATTTATTTGAAACCGGAAAATTGATAACCCTGTACATTAAGGCTCAACTGCACCAAAATGGGAATGTTATAAATTTGATGCCAAGGGGCGAAACCATACTACTCAAGAAATGATAAAGCTTGATGAAATTCTGAAAGCACGAACCTTCACGAAAGTCCAGTTGCATTTCGGTTTTGATATTTTGAGTTTATTTAAATTACATTATAAATTTGAAAGGAAATTAAAAACCTTCATTGATTCTGTTTCTCTACCGAAGCATAATGAAACAGATATTTTGATTCGAGAAAGTGAAACGAAAATATAATTCCAAGGCTAAGGAAAAAACCAGATGCCAAACTACGAAATGTAAAAACGCTTCAAAAAATGTGTTTTTTAAATTTACCATACCAGGCTCGTACAAATTGTCACGCAGCTACTCAAAAATTTTGTTTTTTTTTGTTTTTGAATTGAGAAATTTCAAATAAAATACAAACAAAGTGTTTCATAAGCAGAATCAGAATCGAGAATATTTCTAATTCCGTAATTTCGTTTTGGATGTACGAAACAGAAACAAAATTCAATTTTGATTCGGTTGCCGGAAACAATATAAATTGTATATATTTTTAATTTAGATTCCCGATACCGAAACCAATCAAAAATATTTGCGTACTTGATTTCGTTAGGGTGACGTGGCGGTCCGTAACTGAAAGGAACAGGTCTGAATTGGTAACTCATCGCAAGATATTGAAGCATAGACGGGAGGTGATGCCAGATCCATCTTATAGTAACTATCTGGCAATTTTAGATTTTCCTTTAATCCGAAGCCTGCGAAATTTTTTTTTTTGAATGGAAAATGCTTCAACACACGAATACCTAAAAATCGAGTTATTCCCCTGTATTCTACTGGGAAGGATCATTCTGAGACCAAAAAGTTTCCTGAACAATGGCAAAAAGTAGTTGAAAAAAATGCATACGATGTAGATTAAAATGAAATATATATTTAAATAAAAAATCTGAAATCTATTTTGAACAAAAAAATATATCAAAAAAAAAAATATTTGAACTATAATCAATATCTCACGCCTTCGTTCCACTAATTCTAAACATCAAAGTGATCAAACCAAAAAATTTGAATATTACCGCCATCAGTCGCAATACTAATTCGGGCTAACATAATGATAAAAATAAAAATATAGACAATCTCCATAGAGAACACAACATCCACAGACGCCAACTGTTGTTTCCCCTCCAATGCATTGGATACTAGTTTGAAAATAGATGACGAGCAGAAATAAAGAAGACATTCCATGCCTAAGTCATCAGCAGATGGGTGATACCTGTGCTCAAGTGGCCAAAGAAACATTACGTCGGCTAAGAAAAAAAAGCTAAATGGAAAAGAAGTGCATGTGGAAAAAGATAAGGAAACAAAAACCACTAAACGCATCAAGAAAAATAATAACAGCAAAAAAAAGAAGATCCAAAATAACAACAAGACGATGTAGAGTGGCAAGAATGGTTGCATCTCTGCCACTGCATACAATGGTGGCAGGTACGTGGCAAGAATGCTGTTTGTGGCCTATCAGAAAAGAAAGCAATCTAGGAAAACTACGATAGTGGCCATACTTAACTATTAAGTGTCTGTGTTTTTTTGCGTATTAAAAATGGGGAAAAAACTCAATAAGATAGGTGGTGATTATTTTCATATTGAAATATGGTGCCTCAGATGCCATTTTGTTGAGCAATACATTAGCATATAAAAAGGTGCCTTGTATAAAGTTTTTCGGGATAAAAAGGTCGAAGTCCATAAACAAAAATATGTATTATTAAATGAAAGTTCCATTTAATGATTTAACAATTTATTATTACGAAAATTCATGGATGTGGTCCATTATTATTAAAGACTTATCATGAATAAATACTTCAAAATCCAAATTTTTTAATTACACTTTCACTCAAAGAAATGAAATTCCGTATAATTTGATGTGACAAAAATGTAACACGCAGGAAACATTTAAAGTACCCAATATTATTGGACCATGCCTTTTTTTTAGGCTGATTGGACTCTGGCTATTGGACACTAAACCTGTCGAAAATCTTTCATTTTATTTCATTTCATTTATTCATACATCGTGATGCAGGAAAGCCAAAAATGCCATTTATATAACATCACAAATAAAATATAAAATTCTTTAATACAATATTAAATACCAAAAAAAAAAAAATAATAAATAAAGTTAAAACGATATAAATTCAAATGCTAATGGCTAAGTTTATATTATGGTTCCCCAACCAAATACAGTTATAAAGCAAATAAAAAAGAAAAACCAAGTGTTGATAATGAGCTCATAATATAAAATAGGCTACTGAAGTTCACTTAATGCAAATCTGATATATTTGTGTTGGGAAAACTTGATTTGAATAAGCAAAATTTCGTAAAAAAATTTCACACTGTAAATGATTTTAAGAATACAGAAGAGCCTGATATAAGAGGAATTATAATTTGTGGATTTCTAGTTGATCTAGTGAACCTGAATCTACTTCACAGCAAAGGCGGTGAACCAGATATTACCAATTTATAAAATGATTCGAAATTCAACATACTTCTTAAAGGGAACACATAAAAAACGTATAGCATATTATGATATATCAATTATCCTAAGGCAACCAAGATTTGTTCCCGAAAATACTTCAATACCATAATTAATTTGAGACATCAGCAAGGCATGAGATAACCTCTTTTTAATGTGAATTGAAAGGAATATATTCACATTGCACAACTTCCGCAGAGTAAAAAGCATCCTTGGAAATATAGAATCAATATAAGCACGAAAATTAAGTCGTTTATCAAGTGGCATGCCGAGGCACTTCATTTCATCTACAAACTCAATACTGTTTCCAATAATGTTGATGTTAAAATTCTGAAGAGATTAAAACGAGGAGACAAAAATCATAGCTTTGGTTTTCTACAATTTTGCAACTTGGCACAGTCTAATGCTTTGCCAGAATGTATGGTTTTTTTACGTGCAACTCCCAAATTGTAGACTGTAGCAACCTAAATATTGTCCATTGAATCGCTTTGACTGACTGACTGACCACTCCCTTTCTGTCACTTTCCGCGCAGGTGATCGATTTAAACCATTTCTTCTTAGCTTTATATCTTTCAAGCAGCTGTCGGAAATGCAATCAAATTTGTCACACATCATGTCTTTGATAAATTCTTTCAGACCACCACTTTTATAGTAAGTTTTAACTACTTTTTACGCGTTTTTCGGTTGTTTAACGATCCATATTCGAAATGACAAATCTTTCACTAAATAAACAACACATCAGATGACAGGTATTTAATAGCTGACAGCCTTGCCAGACCGGCAGGACAACTAAATGAAGAGGCCTGCAGTTTAAGCGCGTTTATCTTTCTTGTATCAGAATCTCCTTCAAAGAAAGAAAGAAACCATTTTCCATTCCCTCTGATAATGATTATCTGCTTTGTCAAGTGGACTCCCTTCAGCGTGGTGGAACTTATGTATGGACTTTTTTAACGATTCCAAGCCGTATGAAACGGTTATGTTGGTTGCTTTTTAAACCTGGATATTCTATAAGACATACATACTGAGACATACTCCTCTTTTGACCACAACTATGCTACTACTGAATGTAACATTCAACACAATGTAGGTCTGTGCTTCGTAAATCGACGCAGAAATTCGTTCGGATTACATGGAACTAGCTAAAGACTCTGCTTCTAAATTGCCACTCTGTCACGCTTATTATAAACTATGATTAAACGTGGCACCCATTTTCCCGTTGGTTTTTCATACGCAATGCTTTGCATAAAATGGAGTCTCTGCTTCATATCAGATGCCTGTCTATGACCAGACTTTATTCATGATTTCTGATACAGCAGCCTCAATTGGACATAACGACGGAGGTGTTAAATTCATTAAGTTAGTTGCTCGCAATCACAATCCTTTTACTTTTTCGTACTTCCTGTTTACTATGCGAAAATCTTTCTCACTTTTCCAACAATAAATAGATCACTGATTTGGAATCCCGCGATAAGGCGCTAGTTGTCGAAAACTGAAGTTGCTGCGTCAAACTGCGAACACTTTCTGTGCGATGTTGAAAGTGTTTTTCTTTTCGAAACTACGGCGAAAGAATGCTCGTTTCAATTCTTTGTGGTTTTGACATAGCTAGACCAGTTATGACAGATTTGCAGGGCTAAAGTCACCTGACCTTATAATTCCCGCTGCAACTCTCTAGGCAGTAATGAAATTTAATGCCACAAGTTCATTACCAAGCGAGAACGTCATTTAAATTCAGTTATTGTTAAAAATCCATTGAAACGACTTACAAAATTGAATAAAGAAAAAGTAAATAAAAAAGTTATTCGAGTTTCTTAACATAGCAACATTCATCAGTCATTTTGTACTCTTCATATGATTCCGTTTGAACTTTGGTTATTTGTTTCTGGCACCGCCGCAATGTTTTCTATAGTAGTAAAAATGATGTACGACGGGTGGTGGCGCGAAATAATTTCCAAAAAGCTGTTTCAATATGTTTTGCCGATTGAAATTATATACGTTATTTATAGTACAATAGCATAGGTACATAACATAATCATATAATATTCGAAATTACAGGAATTACATCTAAAGTTTTTACAACTAATATCGAAAATGCGATCTGGATTATATTTCAGTCACTGTAGTCAAAATTTCACTAGTCTACTGACGAATTTATTAGCACCTAGGTCAATTTTTATAAGATTGCTTGCTGGTAGCACTGAAACTTGATGATATTTCCATACTTCTTGAACCAATATTTCCTTGACCTTTTCCCATTGTGATATTACATACAAATAAAGATTTATGGATATGATTTCCGAGCATTTAGATTGTAAAAATTTCACCATTCATGCAACACTGTTAAATTTCAGAATTGCCTCTACCATATTTGGCTTTTATTTTCTCCCCTTTTTCTGTTTGACTCATAGACATTGAATATTAATTTTAATTCTTCTCATAAACCGAAAATAATTACTACCACCCAATTCAGCGGTCATTTTTGTTTGTTTAAACACTCATAATGGTTCCGCATATATTATTTACGGAATTTTTGGTTTCGCCGTTTAACTTTTACTTAAACCTTAAAAATAATCATCATAATCAGAATGTATGGTGGTGAAGTGGTGCTCCATTACCGCTGCACTCCATTCAATGCATGGAGACGATGGCTATGATTCATCATCATGGTAGTAGTCGGCATTGTCGTCGCCGTCATTTGTATAAAAAAGTCGTTGCACGTTGCGATGACAACGACAACGAGATTCTTCCATTCATCCGCCACCACGGCCACCCTTTATTATCATTTGGGTCCATTTGGTTGGTTGAGAGCGGGCGCAAACGAACTGAAGGGTTTTTTGAGCTGTTGAATGAATCTTTTGAATACGTACGTACGTGCAACAGCATGTGATAACGTAAATTGAGGAAAATATCGTATCGCAAGTAAGAAAGAGTCTTACTTAAGTACACAAGAACATATTAATAGAATGAGATTTTGAACTGTGACTGCAAACTTTTGTACTTGAATGATGACAAGGAGTTTTGTTTTGTTTTTCATTTTCTGTTTGTTATCAATTCTTATATTATCGTTTTTCTTGATGCAGCAGCATTTCAGCATATTCTTATGGATTATCTTAGATTCTTGCCAAACTCATTCGTTTTGTATTTCTGGTGTAACGTTAGGGATTTACATTTATTGATTTTATTCGATTTTTACCACTTTAAAGATTTTTTTTAGCAAATCACGTGCCATAATAAATATCTGAAGTTTGTAAATTAAACTGAAACAATAATTTGTGTAGTTGCAACCCGGATTTTTTAACTGATTTCCCGGGACACATCTTAGAGCTTTATATTTTTCTATATTATCTAAATATGGCTTAAATACTTGACCTTAGCACAGGGTGAACTTACTTATAAGAAATGGATTTGTTTGCGTGCCCAAGGCAACAAAGCTTTATTTAAAATCTTTTCACGGTGGGTTTGTTCAATGTTCAGTGAAAAAGATTGGTGAGCGTCTTCCAACTGTTATCACAGCCCAAACAATCAATGTTGAACGGTATTTGCTTTCGCAGAGCAGTTCGCTGATCTAAATTATCTTCTGGTTTGCATTCTGCTAACCATACATAATGGTTTTGTTTGTTTACAGGGTTGCCCATATTCGACGGACCCATGTTTTTTAAAAAA
>JAHXMU010021781.1:0-10368 GCA_019455685.1 Philornis downsi
TCAGACACCGCATTTGTCGATGTAGTCGATTCGAGAAAGTTAATACACATTATCGAAGTATATTTTCCTTATTTGAAGACGTTCTTTCTTTGGGTGGCTGCCAGAAAAATTAATTTATATGCATTATTATTGTGGCAGTGCCAAAAATCTGCACACACACATACACACACACACACAATAAAATAAATATTTAGTACCTCAAAAAGGCATTTGTGTAAAATGGCCATTAGGCCGCTCTATTAGTTGCAGTCGCCGCCGTTGTACGAGTATGTGTGCGTATAGTCCTTTATGTATGTTCGGTTATAGCCACAGCACAAGTCAGACCGAAGTGCATCGCAGCCCACAAAGTTACAAAACAATTGGAAACTTTATGAATATCCGTTTTAGCCAAAAAAAAAATACCAGAAAAAAAAAAATCGTTTTCTTAGTGAGTGACTCATTTGCATCGTCCCTTTTGTGAGCATTTCTCATATTTACAGCTTGTTGCGGTTTCACTTTAGTGCTGACACTAAAATATTGCCGACAATAATAAGTTTGCGGTCAGAATGTCGGTTATAATGGTGGTTTTTAATTAGTTAAGTACGTATAATTGCTTAAAAATGCCGACTAATTGCGGTCGGTGATGCAGATAATAAGTACGCACTCTTTCTCTCTCTCTCTCTACCGCATCTCCGAGTGTTGTCGAGATCATCTATTGCATACGAATACGTACGTCTGTGTATGAGTATTCAAACATACGTATGTGCACTGTTGTCATCTGCATCTTGGTGTGAAACAAAGACGGACAGCAATAGCGTCTAAAGGGTGGTAATATCTTAACTTTTCACGGTGAAACTCCATACAAAAAAAATGGTCGTAGAATTTGAAGCCATATTTTTTTCACCATACAGTACTACATATGTTTTTTGCGAGGAAAATATTCTAACGTGGCAACGTCGTGCCTTTTTTTTCTTGTTATCCAACACTGAAATCGGAATAACTTAAGTTTTTGCATCATAATATATTTGATATATTCAATTTGTAAACTTATGAATTGAAATAATAATAAAAATATCACAATTCTTTTTAACGTAACGTGAAAACATAACTTGTTGCGATGTCAGTGTTGGAAATCAATGCAAAAAAGCTGACAATGCCGTAAGATTTTTTCACGAGCAAGCAATGCCTTTTTTTCATCATGAAGAGAACAAAGTACCCAGCTTAATTACCAATCGTCGGACCTGCAAAAGACCAAAATAACAATTATTTTGGCATTTTTGTACTGAAATTTCATATGGCAGTCATTGAAGCCTGAACCGCCGTTTTTTCTATAACGGAAATGTAAGAGTGCGATATGTGCTGGTGATGGAGTGGTTGGTTTTATTACCTTAGTTTTAGTCACAAAAGCATGCGTCTGCCCGAAAGTGTAAATAAATACGTTTTTATAAGAGCATTCAATTTTAGAGACTTTTTCATATCTTGAGAAATCGCAAAAGAATATTTATATTCCATGAGATCCCAGAAATACTAAGAAGAAATATATTATAAGTATTATTGCCACTTTTAATGACAAAATTTCACAAAAAAACTTCACGAATGCAGGACGCACTTTAGAATTTAAAACGGAAAATTGCAATAAAGGAAATATTTATTTTTATATAATTTTATTTAATATAATATTTTATATAATATATAAATACATATAATATTTTATTTAATACTACCTGACCTGGCAAACGTTGTTTTGCCTTCAAAATGTTAATGTGGTAATAAAAAAATTAATTGCAAAAATCTTATCTCCAACGCCATCTATCACTTCAAATAAAACCTTTTAAACCTTCCGGAATACTCTACCAATAATTTAAGACCAAAATGAGCCAAATCGGTCCAACCGTTCTCGAGCTTTAGCGAGACTAACGCACAGCAATTGATTTTTATATATATAGATAATAATAATAAATATAATATATAAGATAGATAGAAGATAAAAGATAATATTTTTTATATTATGGAAAACATTCACTATGTGCTGATCGAAATGCGCCAACATAACTTAATTGACAACCAAATGTACCAGTTTCTACAGTATCCTATGCTCGCCAGTGTTGCTACAACTACCCAGAAAAAAAGTGGAAGTCATTACACTTTTTAATTAAAAGAGGACCGGTGAAATAAAGGCGTAATAAAAAAAAGTATATATTTATATATAAATATATACAAGTGGTCAAATGACAAGAAGATCGATCTATTTTGATTTTTCAATTCCAGTATTTTAGAGAGAGTCAAGTAACCACCAAACCGATTGTTATTTCTGTTTAACAAAAGTTGCTGGATTCAATATGAAAAATCAAAAAATCTTACTTACGCGAATGTCCCATCGATCTCTAAACCAGTTCAACGTCCACCAAATGATCCATTACCCGTCATTTCCAGTGCTGTGAGTACCAAACATCTTTCACCAGCAGTGGTAGTTTGTATCAGACTGATGATGAATGCCATTTAGTGACTCAAACTGAGCTGAATGATCTAATTCGGGATTTACATTTAACGAAGCAAAACGCAGAATTACTAGCTTAACTCTAGGAAAATTACAAATCAATGACAGAAACTTTGACATTACTTAAATACATCGATAATAAATGGAAGATCTGTTGTGACCTTAAGGATGTGATTTAAATGTCTTTGTATATACAGTACAGACCATCATAAATGACTGTAAATTAAGCTATTTCAGGTCATTGGTTTGTTGACTGGTATGAAAGGAAGTTTCACAAAATATTATTGTTTCCTTTGTCTATGGGATAGTCGCGCTACATGTCATCATTACGTCCAGAGAACAAAGTGGCCAAAAAGAACTGAGTATTCACCAGGAAAACAAAACATTTCAAATAAGCCATTAATTGATCCAAATGACGCCCACATTCTTCCACCGCTGTACATAAAATTGTTCCTTTTTAAGAACTTTGTCGAGGCTCTGGACAAAGACAGTGCAGCATTTAAAGATTTGTTAGCGGTTTTCCCTAAAATTTCATATGCTAAAATCAAAGAAGACATATTTGTTGGCCCTCAAATCAGGAAGCTATTGGATGATGACCATTTTTCACAATGTTTATTAGGGAAAGAATATTCAGCCTGGAAATCTTTCAAGAGCATGGTGAACGGTTTTCTTGGAAACAATAGGAGTGAACACTAAAGACAAACTTTTGAAAATTCGTTGATTTACTAATGATCTTTTATGTAAAAAACGAATAAAGAAATAGAGAAAAACCAATTACAGATTCGAATTCAGCCCATCAAATTACCT
The DNA here is from genome assembly GCA_019455685.1 of Philornis downsi. Lineage (NCBI taxonomy): Eukaryota > Metazoa > Arthropoda > Insecta > Diptera > Muscidae > Philornis > Philornis downsi. The sequence goes on from JAHXMU010021781.1 coordinate 3,284, forward strand.
TAGGAATGATATTTGGTTGCTCTAGTCCAAAACCCTGTTGGCTAGTGTAATTATTTTTTAACACTGTTTGTGATGACAGTTCCTTTGATTTTTGAAAGGTTTTAATTGGCCACTACTGTATGCGCTGCTAAAAATCAATTCCGAATTTTCTGGTTTTATTTAACATGATGGTTCCCAATATGATCCTGTAGCGCTATCGAGCTACAGCTGTGATAACAGCGTTTACTGTGCATTTGCGTGTCAGCTGGACTACACATCTGACCAGTTACACTAAATTTGTGTTATGGTGGTGGTTCGCTTCTGCGATGAAAAATGTGGGGTTTATTGTTTGCTCACACGACAATTATCACTAGATTCTGTCAGTAGAAACCATAAATTATCCGACACTTTGAATCATCACTAATGAGCTAACACACAAATGTAATAAAATACAAGCATTTTTTCAAATCTAATAGCAATAAAAATATGTATTCGTATATACTTTTGTATTAGACAGCTGTGAATTCATGATAAAACCCAACATCTGCGGGGTATTTAAGCAAATGGTATATATTCGAATGATATCAATGACTCATTTTCCACTAAAATCCCTTTGGGTTGTGTGATAGCTTTTAAGCCTATGACAAAGACGTGCTGAGGGTATTCGAACAATACTGGGGTCGTCGAAAGTGTCTGCAATTAAAAATACTGTAATTTAGTCAGTTTTAGTTTTTTTATTTAAAAACTTGCACAGGACACGAAACGGATTCGTGTAAGGATAAAAAAATGGTGGGGGGCTAACCAGGCGTTACCTAAGGAGGTCAATATTGACAACGATGGTCGCAAGCAAAATCAAACCAGCAAAATCAACCCAAACGAACAGCAAAAATCGATCACCAAAATCGATCGAGAAATATACGCCAGTGAAATGGAATCAACGAAGACAAACAGGGAATCAAACCACAAACAGACATTCTAGAAAAATTCAGCAAGTAGAAACAAATCAGGGGAACAAACCTAGCGAAATTACAATAGTAAAGAAAATGTAATCCCTAAATATACAGCCCGAAGATCAAACCCCTTAAAGGTTTCAAAATATGGCACGCCGAAGCGCTTTCGTCCCCAGCCAAAGGACTCATCGGCAGGCTATGTCAATGTCAGTCAAAGAAATCAGAAAAACGAAAAAATCGAAGGAGGCCCAAAAAATAAAGAAAATCAACAACCTTCCCAAATCACAAATGAAAAAATTCAGAGTACTCACCGAGTAAAATCAGCAACCATTTCCGAAAGTACGGCAGATCCCAACGAAATATAATACCCCAAGTAAACGACAAGTCCAACAAATCCAAAAATTCCATAAATTGAAAGAAAGAATCTAGCAAATGAAACGCCACAAAAATATCAGCTAATTTCATAATTTCACAGTAGAGGACAAGACAACTATATAGTTCGAGGTAACCACCTTTAGCGTAGATACAGCACCGCATCTGTTACGTGCTGTACTAATGTGGCCTGATGGCATGTTGTCCTACTCCCAGCGAAGAACAATCTTTAGAACATTGGCCGTTTCTTATTATTTTAGTCGATACTTTGGCCTCCATATGGTAAAATTCATTATGTTGAAGTTTGGGCAATATCTTGACCATTAGTAGAAAGAAATTAAGCTGGTAACTTTTGTATTTTGTTAAAGCTTTAACCCTATTTCTTTTTTTAATATGCGCCCTAAGCTACGAGCAGACACATTGAAATTTGTTTCCAATTTTTGCTGCTTTATCAAGGGCGTTTTTGTTGCATTTGAATTCAATTCCGATCATTTTTCTAACGGCTACGTAAAGCGGTATGTCGCTATAGGCTTGTAAACAACATTTTCGTATCAGACTGATGCTCGTCAAAAAATGAGCGCCCTGTCATTAGCCGTTTGGTTGCGAGTAGCGCCAATTTGGTAACATTTCGAGCGCTTGCCCCTGTAATAGCATTTGCAGCCGTTTTATTCAACTTGCGTTAGATAGCCATTAAAACAAATATTATTTTGTAATGTTCCAAAAATGTCAAAAATATTGCGCAGCTAAAGTTTATAGAGGTCTTGAGATTGGTAATAAAATCTGATAAAAATAAAATGAATTCCACCATTTGACTTACAAGAATGGTAAGAAATAACTTAATTTCTAAATATATTACAGTTTAAAATATTTGTTGATGCCAAACCCAAAAGAAAATTTTCGAAAAATGTTCGCTTTACATCAATTTATTCAATGGTTTTCCTATTAACCCCTAAACGTACGTGTTTAATGTTATATCGAAATATAAAACTATATAATAAATGCCACAATTCAGGAGGCAGTCCATGCATTTCAGAATTAAAATGGAAAATTTCACAGTATTAGATTAACTACAAGCATAACATTACATTTTAACCGACTTCAACGAAATATGTTTCAAAACTTTTTAAGTCGATTGAGAGATTTCCGTCTGCCTGTTTGCCTGGCTAACTGATGAACGCTATAGCGGTCGTAAATCTTTACCAAACTTCTGGAAACTCATTGCAGTCGAACATTTTGCCAAATCATAGCCGGGAGATGCAAATAGGCTACATCAACCTAACCTACCTCTTCTGGTACCTTCCCTAAAAATTTGTTCAAATTTCCGAAATTCAGTTTTTCTCCTGTAACTTCACATTGGTAGACTGGAGTAACTCCAATTTTTGTGCATTCCAATAGTATCCCCCATACAAATAGCCCGTTTAGAACATATATTCTAGAGCGTTTAAGAGAGCGTTTGACGGAATAAGGTCCAACAATGAATATGTGACTCATTGCCACACCCCTTCTGGTGTCTTTTTCATACAAATTGCAGATTTTCTGAAATTCAATATTTCCTCTGTAATTGCTAATCGGTAAGCAGCAGTAGCCTAGGTTTTTGTCCAATATATTAATTTATAATTCTCTGTAAACCATGAGAATTAAATGCAACTGATTGAAAGCGGTCATTTTTATGGAAGGTAGGCATGAGAGATATCAGCAGGGGCATGATTATTTGGTCGATTTTTCAGAAATTTTGTCACACAACATTTTTCTCAAATTTTGCCAACATAACGAACAAAAATATAGGCATTTACAGTCTACGAATTGAGGGTTAAGAGGAAAAAATTAAATTTCGAAAAATCGGCCATTAGCCGGGTAATTTTCACCGATTTTTACCAAGAAATATAGAGCAAAATAATAGACAAAAGTTCAAGTTGGAGATAGTCTACGTGTTATGGATTATATGAATAAAATTTAATTTCAGAAACTGGGTCCGTACAGATCGATATCAGACGAGGCATGACAATGCAACCCATTTTCATTTTTAGACGCTACCTTAGCAACCCCTTACCAAACTTCAATGTAGCTGTATAGAAGATATGAACCTTAGAATATATGGGTTAAATCTCTCCCTTTATGGGAGGCACCAGAAAGGGAAGGTTTTTCCAATCGATTTTTTCAAGTTTTACTAAGAGCAATTTTGAATTAGGGGTTATAGGGGAAAGAAATTAATGTCGGAAAATCCAGAATAGGTGGGGCGATTTACGATCCACTGCTACAGCTGACAAATATTACATTGTGGCAAGTTTTAAAAGCTTTATAAAGACTTACTTCATTTATCTTGTCCACTAGCCAGCCAGACAGTTAGAAATCGCTCAATTGACATAATAAATCACTCACCTTACGAAGCTTAAAAGTGATAACAACTGTTGCTCTCTTTTCACATCTTCTGTTCAGTGGTTGATATTCTCCGCCTCTCTTGTTTTTTTTTCTCACACTCGCGTTTTCTACAATGAAATCACATTAACACATACTCGTACACGCACGACACAACAATAATAACCAAACATGAAAATCAAACGTTTGCATCCCAATTAGAATTAACAAATGTTCAATCGATGTTTTTGCTTAATTCTTCATACTTTCTTTAAAGATTTTGCAATTAATATAATGATTGAGTAGTGCTTTACATATTGACAACAAATTTTAATTAATTAAGTAACGTTTTCGGACCGATTTCTTGCATTCTTCGTTAACGTCTATGAATTGCGCGCACATTTGTTGACAGCAAAAGAAAAACTGAAATTTTTGACGAATGAATTTTGGCGTTTGGGTGGGAGCGAAGACAGTGAAGAGCACAAGAGAATGCAATTTTACAGCGACAATAGTTGTTATTATTAAGATTATAATAGAGAGATGTTTAAGATATTTAGAATGATTATAACAGATTAAAGTGTTTGTAATAATCGATTATGTCTTAACCAGTGTTGCCATTTTAGCTATTCCTAACAAATTTGTTAGATTTTTTATGTTTGGTATTCTTCGGCAGGTGGCAATTTCTTCTTTTTTTAACTACCTTTGGAGACAGTTATTAAAAGAAATCCGATGTTGCCCGTAATCTTTATTGTCTGTTCTCAGAAAACTAATTGGTTCAATTTAAATAAACGAATTTTAACAGCAGTAAAAAATTCGGGTGAAGGCATACAGATCAAATATGTTTAGGGCTTCTTTAGTTCCTTTTTAGCCTAGAAGAACAGTATCTGAAAGCGGAAAACCCTTCGCCCATCGTCAGCTCATTTGCGCCGTCTGATGTTTTTTTCAACGTGCAAAGGAGTCTTCAGTAAGCAATACTGAAAAATTCAAACTGACCAACTGAGGCCTTTCGTTCTTGAAATAAAAATTGTTATTTATTATGAAGATTATTATTAATTATTAAATAATATTTAATTATTAATAATTAATAATTATTTTGTAATTTTATTTCATCAAATTTCGACAAATGATGATCAAAACTATGAATATGAAATTATTTCATTACATGTCAGAATTAGGTCCATGAAGTTGATTTTGAGGGAAAAACTTTTGACGAGACAGACGAAAAACAAAATGTTCGAAAAAAATAATACACGATAAATTTTGCAAGAAACTTGGTTTGAACGTAGGCTGCCGAAAATATGGATATGGAAATTGAAAATTGAAAAAAAAAAAATGAAAATAAAAATTAAAAATGAAATCAGCGCAAGCTCTCGCATTGTTATATAAATTCAAGAATAAATTTGACCGAAATACTAGATTATTGGTGTATAAGGCGTTGATCCAAAGCAATTTCAATTACTTGGCTGTTGTATACGGATATAGGAAAAGTGGAGAATTAAAATCTTTGCAAAGGGTTCAGTCAAAGGCATTGAAAATAGTGGCAAATCTTCCTATGACATTTTCGAATGTTTCCTTATATATGTATAAAGATGTTTTTCCGACGTTTTTTTCAAAATCAATAAACTGCAGCTTTTATTATATGTTTTTAAATGCGTTCGTAATGTAGGCCATCATACTATAAAATTCACCAGAAATCAAAGTTTCAATACAAGAAATAGTAGCAATCTAAGCGTAATAAGGTGTTTGTTTGAAACCACGAAACAACGAATACAATTTTCAGGAATTCAAGAATTTAATCATTTGCCTCTTTATTTAAAGGCTGAAACGAGGATTTCTTCTTTTAAAACTTTGCTTAAAACTTATTTGTTACACAACGTAAAAAAACTTCTGATTTATAAAATGAATTGAGAAGTAATAAAGAAAAAAAATCTAATTATGGTGCTGCGTCCAGAGCACTTAATGAAGTGACAACCCGTAGTAGAGGTGTCGATAATAAAATTATCAAAACATTGGTTGTTATCATTAATGTTATAAACTATCCAAAACCCTTGGAATGTTAATGACTAGTTAGAGGATAATTGGGTAATAAATAGTAATAAATGCTTACGTTACTTACCTTTATATACATATATTTAAATATATATATATATATATATATATAGTGGTTCACAGCTTATTTCATGCAGTGCATACATAAAATTGTTAGGCTCTATAACTTTTACGCTGAAAGGAGTTTTGAAGAAAGAAGACTGCAGAAATGTTGTCTTATATTCAGCGAATATAAAACAATAAATATTGTACAATAAATACGAAATAAAATATTTCTCCAATGCTGCTGGTACTAGAAAATTTGCATTTATCGAATCTATAGGTACAATGGACGAACATAAATATCTTCAAAGGCACACGGTCCGATTTTCGATTTTACCAGGATAACGACCCCAAACATAAATCAGGCGTGGTATATTTAAAGGATGTCCCAACTAGAACGCAAGATTTAAATTTGGGCCATTCGAAGTGTCATTGTTTGACATTCGAACAATTGTTATTGTTTGCTAGTAGAAGGTACGAGGTTAGTAAAAATGGAGCGCTACACGAGTGAACAACGCATTCTCATTGTGAAATTGTTTTACCAAAATGGTGAAACTTTTGCGGATACAGTTCGCAAATTCCGATCAATTTGGGGTCACAGCAATGATCCAAAAGAGTCAATTGTAAAGAGATTAATGGATAAATTTACGAAAACTGGGTCTGTTAGTGATATAAAGACAACAACGTGCCTTCGACCAGGTCGATCGACCGAAAATGTCGCAGCTGTACGTGATGATGTCGCTCAAACTCCATCCACCTTAATTCGACACCGAGCTCAGCAAATTGGTGTCTCCAAATCCACTATGCAGTGAATTTTGCATCTTCATGCACACAAACTTCAATTGACTCTTGATGGCTTCGTCAATAGGCATAATTGTCGCATTTGGGGTGAGGAAAATCCTCGAGTGATTCGCGAGAAGCAAATGCACCCTCAACGTGTCACTGTGTGGTGTGGATTTTGGGCTGGAGGAATCATTGGACCTTTTTTTTATGAAAATGAGACATGTCAAGCGAAAACAGTCAATGGTGTTCGGTATCGTGAAATGATAACCAGTTTTTTCGTGAATAGAATTGAAGAAATGAATGCGGAGGGCATGTGGTTTCAACAAGACTGCGTCACATGTCATACAGCCAAAAAAACAATTCAATTGATGCATCAGTCATTTCCCGGTCGTGTTATTTCGCGTTTTGGAGACCAGAATTGGCAGCCTAGATCGTGCGATTTAACATCATTAGACTTTTTTCTTTGGGGTTTTTTGAAGTCGATGGTTTACGCGAATAAGCCGACGACGACTCAAGTCTTAAAAGAGGAAATTGGACGCTGCAGTAATGAAATAC
>JAHXMU010021785.1:0-17428 GCA_019455685.1 Philornis downsi
GTGTGGATTGGCGTATTGTCATGCTGGAATTTCCATTAAGTCTCCGAAAATAGTTTTAACTTCAGGAAAAACTTTTTCCGGCACGGCATTGTATGAAGTCGCATTCATTTTTGCAGAGAAAAACTGGAGAGAGATCGCACCCCATACCATAACTCCAGCTTCCCGGCTGTGTAATCGATTGAGTAGGTGTTCCGTTTTTCGAAAATCGTGGAAGTAGTAATTATATCCATCAGGACCCTCTAAATTAAATTTTGTCTGGCGGTGGTTTCTTTTCAAGTCTCAAGCGTTGCAAGTGTGCTGCTTTGAAAATATATCTTTTTACCGTTGATACACTTGCACTTATGCCAGCTTTTTCTTTCATTTTGGCAGCAAAGTCGTGTGAATTTGAGGCATATCTCAAAATAGCCCTCTTGTCAGCGGCTGTAATAGCACCTGCTGTTCGACCTTTCATATTCTTCGGTATCACGTAAATATGCCGATATAACTTTGCGACTTCTATTCGTTTCTCTGGCTATTTGATGAATAGAAAGTCCACACTCTTTGTAGGTTTTAATTTTGGATCTTTCTTCGACACTCAAGATTTTAGCTTGACTCAGGTCGAGGTATGTGATGTTTGGAAGTACCGTTATGTGAAGTGTACTTTAAATAGTAGTCACTATTGATAAATGATTAGGGGCGTTATTCAAGTGAGCGGCAGTGTATTTGTTTCAACGAGCGTAGAGAGAGTTTACTCGCTAGGGACGCTGTGTGAACGTTGATAACTATAATTTTGGAGCGGTGGATGAATTCATCTACCTCGGATCCGCTGTAAACAAAACGAATTTATGTCAACATGGAGATACAGAGCAGAGTTTTACATGCTATCAGATGTTACTACGGGCTTAGCAAGCGATGCAATGATAAAGCCCCATTGACAAACAAAAATTCACCTGTACCAGACGTTGGTTTTATCTGTCTTGTTGTATGGCACAAGCAGATGAATCAGTGCAGGGAGTCTTCGAGAGGAAAATACTCCGCAAAATTTATAAACTGTATGAGTTATATGCCGACATTGACGTGGTCCAGTGCATCAATATACATCGAATGTGGTGGTTGGGTCATATTGTTCGGGTTGGTCCAAATACTCCAGTACGAAATGTTTTCGACTTCGACCTCGATGGACGGCGCAGAAGAGGGCGACCAAAACTCGGTTGGAAGGACCAGGATTATGAGATACTTTTGCAACTTGGTGCGTTTTGGAATTAAGTAATAGATATTCTAATCGCCACCTAAGAAGAAGAAGAAGAATTATTGAGGGCTATAAATATTTTAAGACTTTTTGGAAGTAAGTGATGAGACCATTTATTAGGGACCTTTCTGTATCAAGAGAAATTTCCAGTTCATAAATTTTATGCGGTAATATTACGTTGTCTGTAGTATTTTATGCAATAATGCTTTAGTGGGCAATTATTGTGGGATACGTGTTGTATTTGATTTTAGCGACATCTATATTTTTATTATTCCTGGAAGTCCAAAGACAGACTTAATCTATAGCATGATCTAGCTAATATCATCGTTTACGCTATTCTAAAGAATTTCGGTATAAATTCTAAAGAACTTCAGTATAATATTCTAATGTCAACAAATTAACAAACGACGTAATTAAATGGACTTCAAAAATAGGAACTTGAGATACACCAGATAAAATGCCACGTAAATTAGAAATATTATCGCTGCTATCACTACTGCACTGAAGAACATGAATAGATTATAATGTTTATTACACAAAATTACATGATCTTTCGAATAAAATGTCTTACTTGATCTAAAAAATAAATGTCTCATGCTTAGTCTTTCAACAAAATTTCCAAAAATATTGGTTTAGCCGTCTATATAGATATATAATAGTGTATTCGACACAGTTTAAGATGCTCATTTTATTTTTACTTATCAAAAGTATAATTTTGCATTAACTTCTTTCGGCTAAAATTTTAATTTTCTGTTTCTTTTGGCCATTATGTGAAAAATCGTTGTCGCATTTATATTTCTGTTGACGGAAGATTTCGATGAAATTTGGAAAATAACGTTTTTAATAGTATCTGATAACGAAATAATTCATTTAATTCTGTAAAGTACCCTCATGCCTGGTGAATGTATACAGTCTTTCCAACCCATAATTACAATTTCTAACTGTATTTAGAAATTGTAATGGATTTTTCGAACACAGAGCAGGTTGTTGTTGCAGGTTCCATAAAGTAAGAACAAACTGTCAAATCGGCCAAAGGAAAAGCGACATCACAGAGCTATCTTGCGGGACAGTTATTATTTTGTGGTAAACATTTGTGACTTTACTTGTACACAATGTGACGTGAATTTAATTAATTAATGAAAATAATTAAGGATGTAAAATTGTAGTGAGCTAGTCAAAAACAAGTAGATAGACACACGATTGCGTTTAGATGAAACTCATATACTCTCAATCGCAGATAGCGACATAGACAATATGATATAGATAATGTCGAAGGAGAGTGTTTTATTTCTCGTAAGTTTGTTTTTCCTTTTTTTTATCGTTTTCTAATGATCACGCTCGCATTTAAAAAAGTAATTAAGTTGGAATGGCTCTTTTCCGTATTTATAACTGCATCTTCGAGTGAACAAATAATTGACCTATATTGACAAGTTTCAATTTCAATGCATTTATTAATCAATCAACGCCCATATTGGACTATACAGTCTTCATTTTGATCTTTGCCGTGAGGTCGACGAGCGACTATACATTAATAGAATTTTAACATAACTTATGTTGTTTAAATCTAATTGCTTTCAAAACACCGTAACCGCAATACATATCTTTCTCAACAGAAAACCAATGTAATCATATAGCCAAAAATTATGAACGTAGATTGTCAGCGAAATAAGAAGCAAATAAATCTTCAAACAATACAAAGAAATCTTAGTGTTCATGAAAAGTGCAAAATTGTATTAACTTTCGTTCAACTCAGCAGACAGAGTATTCCACAACAACAAATGAACTTTTCATAACAAACCGAAAATCCCTGAATACATTCAGTCAAGGGATTGTCTATTGTCTGTTAGACAAGTGCTACATTTTAGGCAATTTCCACGTCTTTTGAAATTTGCATGTAGTTATCGAGTTTATTATGTGTAAAATATAGTGCTATATAAAACGAAAAATTAATTTGAAAAACATCTTGGAATTTTATCCTTACCAATGGCATTGGATTTAATTCTAAATATTGCGCTTGAGATTTCTAATTCCTAACATTTCTAAATTGCAAACAGTTATCGCGACGTGCCATAAAAACCTATTGAGATCAATGGAAGCAGAATTAGATGTTGAGATAAAAAAGAATTGTTGTAGTTTTAAAAATTTATAGATTTGAAGTTTTTGTTGTTATTTTATAAAGTTGTTTCACTGTGCAGTCCTCAATTTCTTTTTAATTCGTTTAATTTTTCACATTCCGCTCGTAATAAGCAGCTTCTTATTCCTAAAATAACCACACTCATGGGTAGTGCTTTTGCTAGTAAGAGTAGCTCGAATTTACAATTTACTATCAAGCCATTTAAAAAGTTTTAAATTATGTCCTGATTCTTACAAAAGGCACATTCTATAGGTACAACACCTTCAGACTTTAGTGTAAAATTTTGTTTTCAGTTATTGTGAGCAGCCGTTATAACATACCGATTATCTTATATTTTCAGATTATATACCGATTAACTTATAACTTTTGAATTAGTCTTTTCAAACTTTTTTTGTCTATAATAATAATTTCTTTAAAATCATATTATGTTTTTTTATATTTTTATAAATTTTATATTTAATTTTTATTACGTGTTTAAATCTAATAGACGAATTGTTGCATATTGTAATTTACTTATAATTGGCTGGAAGGCTTTAAATTACAAGCCAACAAAAAATAAATAAATAAAAAAGTTGTTTAAGTGGTTTAAAAGTATATCACAGTTATCAAAATCACACCTACCTATAATTACACCTACAGTTTTTATGCGAGACCAAAAGTGTCACGGATTATCAATATGACGAAACATTTGAGGACCGTTCAAACTACAACTATGATTTTGGAAATAGATCGTCACTAACAATCTCACTTATTCGATTACTTACATTTGTTGAAATATCTCGGAAAAGTGTGCGTTCATAGAGCAAACGTTTGTTGTCCAAGAAACGAGCCATCGCATTCATCAAGAAGTTCATGAAGTTATTTAATGCGCAGTAATTTTGTAGACTTGTTTTTAGAACCAATTTGGCTGCCACGATTGACAACACTATTCTATTGTCCTTAATTTTGTTATTTTTTCAGCCGTTGACGCCAAGTATTTTATATTTTCTTAGCGAATGGGCACAGGGTGTCTTGTCGTTCAGGTCCATCCTTGAATCGATCTTCATTGTGGCAAAGATTAGGATTTTTTCTGCCATATATTTTGTCGAAGTTAGCTATTTTTGTGATAAACTTCAAATTTGTTGTTTGGTATCAAGTTAACTGCGTGGATCTAAATTTGGAAAAATGCAAGCAAATGAGGTCTTCTCTTAAGTTTCGCTTTTATTAACATTAATTTGAATTTGGTAATTCACAGACCTTTGCATTTCGCTGGACAGGAAACTTAGCTTTAATGAACACATTGCAATTATATTCAATCCATATGTTATGCTAGTTTTTACAAGACGTTGGACTAAAGAGTTCTCGGATCTATGCTATCAGTTTTATATTGATACGATAGAATCTGGTCAAGGTCAAGGTTTTGTCCTACCCTAGTAGGCTGGATTGTGTATCAACATTAAGAAGTAGTAGAACTATGTTAAATTCTATGTTTGTTTTTATGGTATTGAATATTGTAGTTTTGCATAGTTCTGTTTTGTTTTCTATACTGTATTACAATTCCTTTTCGACTACCTGGATTTTACCAACCGTGGAATACTGATTTCCATAGATATAATTTGGCTGCTGATCCCGTTCGTATAACAGCTAACCTCAATTCTCTGCATCATTTCATTGACTTCTTTATAAGAACTGACAAAATTACGCCTATTATTGTTATACTTTCCAAATGTTCAGATAATTAAATATTAAGTATCTTTTGTTAATACATTAGGACTTAGTGAGGGAAGGGACGAATCTAAAATAAAAATAAAAGTTTTAGCCCAAAAATCGGTCAATTTATATAGGAGTTTCCAGAAGGAGTGTGGTATTTCCCCCATTTTCATTTTTAGAACTCAGTTCACTAAATGTATGACGTACGCCTAATTTTCCTAAATTTAGTATAGTTGGTTGAAAGATATTAAGCTAAGAAAATAAGGATTACCAATAGGGGGGGTGGTCATTTGGTTGACTGCTGAAGTTTTACGGAGAACTGTGTATTAATATAATAAATGTGTAGGAATATAATGAATAAATATTATGAGAATTAACGGAGTGAAGATAGATTTTTATAAATCCGGGACATTGATTTGGCAAGTGCAACTAAATAAAACATATGAGCCTAATAATATGTCGTTAAAATCGACCATTTAACTGCGCCTCTTCTAGTACTTCCCGAAAAATGGTCGATTTTAACGACATATTATTAGGCTCATATGTTTTATTTAGTTGCACTTGCCAAATCAATGTCCCGGATTTATAAAAATCTATCTTCACTCCGTTAATTCTCATAATATTTATTCATTATATTCCTACACATTTATTATATTAATACACAGTTCTCCGTAAAACTTCAGCAGTCAACCAAATGACCACCCCCCTATTGGTAATCCTTATTTTCTTAGCTTAATATCTTTCAACCAACTATACTAAATTTAGGAAAATTAGGCGTACGTCATACATTTAGTGAACTGAGTTCTAAAAATGAAAATGGGGGAAATACCACACTCCTTCTGGAAACTCCTATATAAATTGACCGATTTTTGGGCTAAAACTTTTATTTTTATTTTAGATTCGTCCCTTCCCTCACTAAGTCCTAATGTATTAACAAAAGATACTTAATATTTAATTATCTGAACATTTGGAAAGTATAACAATAATAGGCGTAATTTTGTCAGTTCTTATAAAGAAGTCAATGAAATGATGCAGAGAATTGAGGTTAGCTGTTATACGAACGGGATCAGCAGCCAAATTATATCTATGGAAATCAGTATTCCACGGTTGGTAAAATCCAGGTAGTCGAAAAGGAATTGTAATACAGTATAGAAAACAAAACAGAACTATGCAAAACTACAATATTCAATACCATAAAAACAAACATAGAATTTAACATAGTTCTACTACTTCTTAATGTTGATACACAATCCAGCCTACTAGGATAGGACAAAACCTTGACCTTGACCAGATTCTATCGTATCAATATAAAACTGATAGCATAGATCCGAGAAATCTTTAGTCCAACTTCTTGTAAAAACTAGCATAACATATGGATTGAATATAATTGCAATGTGTTCATTAAAGCTAAGTTTCCTGTCCAGCGAAATGCAAAGGTCTGTAAATTACCAAATTCAAATTAATGTTAGTAAAAGCGAAACTTAAGAGAAGACCTCATTTGCTTGCATTTTTCCAAATTTAGATCCACGCAGTTAACTTGATACCAAACAACAAATTTGAAGTTTAGCACAAAAATAGCTTACACTGGCTAACTTCGACAAAATATATGGCAGGAAAAAATCCTAATCTTTGTCAAATTACCACAATGAAGATCGATTCAAGGATGGACCTGAACGTAATTCCTAATCCACAGAGCGCAGCGACATGAATTTTTGTCCATTATTCTGATATACGGGGTGACCACAACAAGAATTTCAAATAATTTGTTCTAATCAATGTATTTCATTCATTTTTTTTATTGTTTTTATACAATTCAATTCAATTTTTAAGATGACAGACCGTAAATGACCTTCATGCTTATTTCCGCATATGCGACACCTGATCAGAAAATTAGTTATTGCGGGACCGGCTCAACCGTTATTTTAATTGGCTGCTTCGATTCACTCAAATTCCTTAGTTTCGTTTTCCACACCTCTTGCTTGACATAACTCTATAAAAAATTTGGTGCCGTCAGGTCAGGTGACCTTGGAGGCCAGCGGAAAGTGAAGTATCTGGATATTAATTTGTTTGGGAATTTTCATTATAGTTCCGCCTTGGCTATGTGTGCAGTTGATTGATCTTGCTGGAACCAAATGCTGCCGGATACGTCTTCGGCGCGTTTCTCGGCAAAAAAAACTCCTTCAACATCTTTAAATAACGAAAGGTCCCCACAGCCAGCCGACAGTAGCGCTATTAGTGCGCAACCCTGTATAATACTTGGTGAAGTCGATCTATTAACAATGCCTTGTTTGGTACCATCAATACAAATGACCATTAAGGGATTGCTAAGGTATTGCCAGGTAAAATGGACCGCATTATGATGGCCCTTCTGGTATATGCCATATAAATTGGTCGATCTTCTGAAATGTAATCTTATTATGACTCCTGATCCGCACTTTACACGTAGATTTGAATTCGATAACATTTGGCAATATTTACCAGAAATTAAAAAAAATAACGATTACCCGTTTATATTTTTGACTTAATGGCTTTTCCTCTTCTATTTTCCTCTTTTAGGCGGCAGAGTAAAGCAGAAATAGTAGCATGTTTACCTATTGAGGTGGAAGGCGAATTCTATCGATGTGTCCCTTACGACAAACTGAATATAGAAACGTCCTTTTACTGGCAATGTCTTACGGAATATCTACAGAATGAATTGGCCGAAGAGATGGACTTGATTGTTCCCGAATTAAGTGTATTTTGTTCCTACGTTGAGGCGTACTGTCGCTCATGCCAGCGAGAAATGGATAAATTTGAAGCAATGGAGTTCCAATACATTTTACTGTCGTTGATGGAAATACTCTATACGTTCGATTTAGGCGACGAGATTGGCCGAGGCAATTTACAGAAACTTCTTGAAAATCTGCTCAGAAACTTCAATTTGGATGAGAAAGTCGTCGAAGTAATAGTAAAATGTGCCGAAAACTTAATCACTGATCAGAACGTTAGACATCAGGTAAGTATGTTATTCATATCGCAAGTATGGTTCAAAATAGCATAGCTTTCAGTTCTTTTTGGACATTATAAGTGATGTTTGTGGTCTGAATGCTAAGCAGCAAGATTTGGTGCATGATCGAAACTTAATCAGCGAGTTGCTGGCCAACTCTACAGACGCGGACCTAAACCTGAAACTTTCGTCGCTGAAAGTAAAAATTCTAGATTTGGAAGAACAAGAAATGATTTACGTACAAAAGAAGGACTATGTCCGGGCACAACAAATAATAGAAGCGAAAAATGCCGTAACTGATGAGTTTACTAATCTATTACGGCCGCTGTTAGACAAACATAATGGCGCTCCAAACGATGCTGCCCAGCCGCAGTTTTCACGGATAGTTAAACACGAATGTACCTTACGGAGTTTACAAATTACATTTTACATGGTTGTCTCTAAAAGTGTAAAATCCCTTGGTCACGCTTCATGTCGATTATACAATGCAAGTATACGATATCTTTCTCTTAAAGATAACTATTATGCTGACTGATATTCTTGCAGGATTTCATTTTTCGAAATATTGCCTCAAATCAAATCGCTATACGCGATTGGGCGTTGAAATGCGGGGCAGCTTTTAGTATGCTTTACGAACCATTAGCCAAGGATGTCTTCGACGAACTGTACGCACAATTCTTTAAGAATCACAATATTCGCATTTGGGAGACCGCAATCACATGTATATTCGAACTACTCGATCGTTATGGAGTAGACAGTTTTGTCGTACAAGAAGAACGTAATAAATCCAAGAAAACAGGGAGGCAGCTGTACAATACACTTGAATTTATAGACTCAGAAGACGATGGTGGACAGTCGACGACATTAGGTCAAGGCGTTGGGGTTATTTACATGATGTCCCACTTCTTGGACACATGTGACGACATGTGCATTGTAAGGGCCATAATCAATGGTTTCTGCCGTTTGCTTCTCCATGGCCACATCGAAAACCACGATATAATTGAAAAGCTGCTACTGCGCTACTTCAATCCAACTACAGGTAAGATGAGTAGGGTAAATGAAACGCTAACGCTAACGTAACTATTATACTAGAGCCGGAGATAAACCAAATATTGAGTGTTTTCCTTGAGAACCTTATACAACATAGGAAGCAGCAAATCCTGCAGTCATGCCTTATGCCGACCATAAATTCCGTAATGACAGCTCCTTATGACAGTCCTTTGCACGATATTCGTCCGGACACTATCACGCATTTCATTATAGACAGCACGCGGCCCGAAGCATTGACTGGCACAGGCTGCGAAAACGCGCATAACATCTTGTCATTGACGTTCCTCAATGAAATGGTAAATAATCCCAATAATAAAGAGCTCTGCAAATTGCTCGGTAAAGAATTATTAAGTTTAGATGTGAATGTTGCTAATAATAGAGAACTGAAGAATGAAATGAGAGAGTTGGCAGACAAAATAATTCAGGTATGACAAAACATTCCTGTTTTATAAGAACGTTTTTAACAATTGCTATGCTGGTCTCTTTTGCAGAATAAGTTCGATCCAAAAACCGTAAAGAACGTTATTGATTTTAAAGACATGTTGGATGGCGTCTTCAATCCCCCTCAAAAATGTCCTGAGAGAGAAGTCGATTCAGAAGATGAAGATGAAGTGTCAGAAGGTCCAAATACTGAACTGCAGAGTGAAGACGCAACATCTGATGATCACCTCGAACACGATCGGACTATTATAAATAACACTGAACAATTTTCACAGAATCCTACCAATGAAAGTACACTGGGGGAAAGCCAGAATAACATGGTGCACCTATCTGCATCGAATATAACTACTACTTTCGGTAGCACAAATCGCACTACACACAATCTACTGAGAAGGAAATCAAGCGCATCCCGTAACAACTCCGTAGATGGCATCGCCGTCGGGATACCCGATGATGAGTCAAGAAGGAGAAAAATACGTATAGAGGCCAGGATAGATTCGGATAAAAAACACAAAAGTATTTCGGAAAATCCAGAAATAATTGATACACGAGTACGACGTAGTCTATGTTACAATGGAGATGAGGAAACAACTATTCGCCCTCGCGAACCAGAAATAATTGAAATGATTTTAATTAGCCCTTCGAAGACGCAGCAGTCTCCTTTAAAATATCAGACTGACACACTATCCGCATCGAGTATGCATAACACGACTAAGCCAGAGCGAGAGGTTTCAGGGTCTTCAAAAACCAGAACGCCTAAAAAGGTCCAGCCGCCGGATTTTCGAACACCTATCAGACGGAGTAACTCGGTGTCGCCACAAAATGCGGAAGCATCCGGCGTTAATGCAAGCGCAGCGAAATCGAAAAGTGTAACACGCTCACGACGCGGAGCTAGCCGCCGGAATAATCGAAGAGAATCCGACAGCGATGAAAAGCCTTCATCTGAACCTACGGAAGAGGTAAGTGCTACTATTTGTGGTATAAAATGTTGATGTGTTGTGCTAAGTTTTATTTTAGTCGGACATGTCTGAGGTTATACCAGCTTCACCCACAGCCCTCGCAATTACAAATTCGGTGCGTTCAACGCGTAGTCGTACACTCCGCGAGGCTTCCCGGCGGAATGTCAAAGTGAGTACGACATCATCTGTAAGAAGTAAAAGACTGCACCTGTAGAGACGGACATGTGTAATTGCCTTCTACACAAATATTCAAGATCCATTAGTTATTGTTCGTATCCATCTCATATGTAACAATCTGTATAATTGCCCATCCAGATCATTTTTAATATTTCATAACTTTGTAATATTGTGGCAATGATTATTTTTACTAAAAAAATTTTTCAAATAAACCAACTCAACTGTGTATCATTTTTCAAACTGGAGGGGTCATCACACATTCTTAATCTAACGAAAACTAAAGTTGAAGAGAAAATAATACTGGGATCTGAATATTTTTGTTTGAGTCTAGCTTAGGCAACGAGTTTTACGTTATGTTTTTGCGACTTTTTAACTTTATTTTTAAAGATAGTCAGTCTAACATTCTCCAACGGCTAACTTTATTTTGTTTCATTTAGATCATTGACACTACCCCACTACGTAATGGACGCAAACGCATACTGCGAAGTTCACCCAAAATCGATGTGACAGCTGCTTCAACCACTATATCGTCGCCTATTCGGAAACAGGCTTGCATTGAAATAGGTAATTTCGATTTTTAAACATAATTCATTGCGGACAAATCATCCTCAGCTACATGCATATTGCTAACTGAAACTTATATTTTCGCCCATAAAATCACATCGAAGTTCACATTTTTTTTTTGAATTTCTGCCTTATTTCTCATCGTAGAAATCTGGAGAGTACCATGAACCAGCAAACAATTATAATAAAATCTAACTTTTAAGAACATGGTGAATATATATTATATACAATCATTACATGAATAGGAAATGTCTCCGACTAAATCGAGCTAATTAAAAGAATTGTTTGAAATGATAATTAGTATCTGGAAAAAATTCGCAGTTCAACACAGGTCGCAGGTCCTATTGTTGAATATAAATTTGTACAAACGTGTTATAATTGTGATTGCGGTCAGAAACTTGACATTTCATTTATAAGACATTTGGGTTTAGATAGTTTGCATCTACTACATAACTATTTTAATCAACGCGTTGACTGTAGCCTGGAACTACAATAATGTATGTCGTATTAAACGTTGTTTCTTATTTCCTTCCAATAGGTGCATACAGATTGTTGAGTATTATATATATCATATTAAACGCTGCTTCTTATTTCCTTTCAATAGGTGCATACATATTGTTGAATATTGTTCATGTGTAGATATAAAATAAAAGATAAACAAACCACACAATTGGAATATTCTATTTTGCGCACTATTTCGACACTACACTCAGCAGATGGTAAAAACAATGGGACCACATATAAAATCCAACATGCGTGTACAGAGTGGTTGATGAATATTGTTATATTGAGAAACTCATACATATAAATTATTTTTTTTTTAAATTAATATAGTTTTATTACTTACGTTTTTATGATGTCGCATGTGCAACACCGTTTTTCATTGCTGTTAGAGGGTTACAGCGGAAATTGTCCCAATTATCTCTCGAATGCATTGTTTCAAATCATCGCAATTTGTTAAGTCTGTTTTGCAAACTTCCTGTTTAAAGTCAGAAGACTTGCCATTTGACTCTCTCTGGTTACAGCAGAGAGATGTGTTGTATTATCTTGTTAAAATCAAACTGAGACGAAGGGATTTTTTTTCGACGTATTTCTTGGAGGAGAAGCTGTCTCATCTTCTTGGTAACAATATTTATCAGGCACCCCGTGATATGGTTTTGGTATATTGTGTTTGTATAATATATGTACATTTTCACGTTTTTCTCGTAGGTTCCCCAAATCCGGCTGTCAGTAAGTTACACAGTACTGGAAGACAATCACTTGAACCAACACCTAATATTCGAGAGAAGTCTCCCGCAGATAAACAAAGCAGGAGGGTGGAGGAATTGAGTCTAAATGAAAATACCCCTAGTCCAACATCGGACAAAGAGAATGAGACTATACCGAAGTCGGATAATAAGGACGTACCGAAAGTTTTAGAATCTAAAACGGCAAAAAACAGTAAGCGGACAAAGATTGTAGCCATAACAGCAGAGAGAGTTACTCGCAATTCGGCTAAGAAAGAACTTCTGTCGAAAATGATTATGACCAGAATGCGCCAATCTCAAGAGCATCTTGCATTGCGAAGCCCCACAATAAACATTCCTGTGCAAAACGCGACCGCTTATAAAAGCCGTATTCCAGTTAGACAGCAGCAGGAAAAGGAGTCGCCCTGTTCATCATCCTCTTCGAAGCCAATGGCGAAAAAAGTGAGTGGTAAAAGTTCTCGTTTGCTGGCCGCAAAACACCCTGTTGGTCGTTCACTCCGCGTAAACTTGTCATTGGCCTCCAGTCGTCTACCATTGGGAAATAGTCGCCAACATTAGCGTTGACAACAAGAAAATCAGTATGGACCGATATATAGAAATATATACTACATTGCTGAAATGTGTTAAATTTTGTTTTAATTTTAACCGCAAATTAATCCCATAAGTATGTTTCAATTAACCTTCTCAAATAATTGTATTTATATCTTGTATTTGGTAGCGATAGCTAAACTTATTAGTGACATTTTATATATTTTTATACTTACATTAACCAAATTCAAATAAAGCATAGAAAATAAGCACGTATAAATTTTTTACAGTAGCATTCAGGAACAAAACTACCTTGCGGGCATATCTGCGGCTTTTATGTACGTAAAGATAAATTCGTGTTTAATTCGTAGAGACTCAAACCTTACTTAGACAATATAACTCTGTTATCGAGCGAACAGTGCTCGCTACAATTTGTAAGGTTGTGCAGTGTAAAATTCAGAAACAATAATATCGTTCGGAACACTCAACAACGATATTTATAATAGAGTTTGTACGAAATGTGACAGAGTACACGAAAAAATTGTTAAAAATGTTTCTATTTCACATCCACTGACATGATTTTTTCCCAATGTAGCCAAACGACACCATCTGTCAAATATATACCGAATGAGAGCCCCTGGCAAGTGTTACCAGAATCCATCATCCCCACATTATGAGAAGACTCAGAACAGCGAAATATGAAAATATATTCTCAAATACAACATTTTACGGCACCGTGTTCAAATGGAACATTATCCACCAGAGTTCACTATCCCCATATCTCGGAAGATTTTCAGAACAGCGATGTATGAAAACATTTACATTTATTTTTTAGTCTCACTAATCAATCACTACCCATTTATGGATTACATATTGGTAGCAATATAATTTATTGACAAATTCCTGACACATTTTTCCAAAATACTTAATAATCCTGCAAAATTAGAAACAATAGGGTATTTTGGTACCGAAAAATTTGTGAATAGTAGCGGCTGAGATTATGCTTAAATTAATTCGGGGAGATTGCGAAAATTTTTAAGCCAGGCAATATAAAAAACTTCAGAAACGCGGTTGGAATAACGTTCTATGAAGACTTGAGAATTCCTATTCGTATTGAGAAATCGGCAGCAGCATGCAAGCATGCATGCGGTTGTTTGAACTTAAAAATGCAGAAGAATAGCTATGAGCATATCAGTGGCAAAAAAATAAAAAAAGAAGTCGTCTCTGTGTACGTATCTTGGAATCCTGTGGAAAAGCAATGGAAGCGAATTACGCCTGTGCTGACAATAAATGTGTGCATCTTAGCTAATATGATGTAATAAAATTAAGTATGGGATTGATAACTGTTTTGTGTAACAATGCTATGATCAGTTATGCATCGTACATGTCCAGATTGGGTAATTTAACATTTTGTTTGATCCCCGCCTGTTCGCCAGGGCGGGGCAATTGCAGAGAAAATGTTCTATGGACTCCTCTTCATCCCTGCAGCTTGTCTTCGAATCAGACAGTGTCCCGTCATGACGGATACAAACAATGACATGTCGGGTCTTGATAGCGACAACAGTGTGTGAGAACGCTTCAGATCTAGGCGAGGCCGCAACCTTCTAGATTGATTACAGGTGTGCGTCTGTCCCACATACCATTTGCTGCTAAATATGCTCTACCTCGCAGTAGGAGCTTCCAAGTGGGTAGAGGCATGCCCACGGACTCCAAGTCTGCAGTTCCCTGGTATGTCCCAGAGGCCCGGCACCCACATAAGATGAATGTGGACACTAAGAAATCTGCGGCAATTCAGAGAGGCATGCCCACGGACTCCAAGTCGGCTGGAGTCCGTAAGGTTATCCCAAGTCTTGCCAGCTTGTCTGCTCTGCAGTTCCCTGGTATGTCCCTGTGGCCCGGCACCAACATAAGGTGAATGTTGATATGCTGAGCCATCTCGTTAAGAGATCTGCGTGCTGATGTTGAGTTCAGGAACACAGAAGGTGAGGGCGTTATATCTCAGCCATTCTGCCACTTCCTTAATGGCCAAAATTATCGGCCTGATAAACACTACAGTTATCAGGTAGCCTTCTTACTATACTTAGCCCTAGGTCTTTGGAGTAGACCCCGAAACCTACCTGATCGTCAGCGTAAAAGTCGACATACAGTCTTATACCAGGAGTTTTACATTTCCATGTTATCTATCTGGTATAAGTATTTGGTACTCCTTGTCAAACAGTGGTCCAGCCAGAGTGTAGTCAATAATGTGACTACACACTGTGACCATAACCACTGTTTGGCCATTGTGACAGCTCTCTTAGTCTTACCGCCATAGGTGCGGCAATCCGCATACTAATTATGTCCAGGGGTAGTAAATGCAAAATTACATTTGGTGCATCGGGAGCGGAGCGTATTTGTGATGCACAGATTAGCCATCCTTTAGGCATTGTCCAGTATTCTCAAGAGCCTTCCACAAGATAACACCATACAACATTATCGGTTTTACTACTGCTGAATACAACCACTAAACAATGCGAGACCTTAATCCCTATTGTTTCCCTTTTATCCTATTGCACGCATATAGCGTCACTGTGTCCTTTTTTGCCCTGTCCACAATGCTGAGTTTGTAATTCAGCTTCTTATCCTATAACACACTAAGGTATTTTACACAGTTCTGGAAAAGAATTTCAGTATCTCCCAGGGAGGTAGGATCCACAGGCGGAATTTTGTACCTGCTGGTGAGCAACCACTTCGGTATTATTTGGATTTACTCCGAGATCGTTTTCCCCCACCTACTTCGTTACAGTGAGAAGGGCTCTTTGAAGGATGTCTCTGAGTGTTCCCAAAATTTTCCCTACTATCGCCACATCGTCGCCAGCCTCCTCCAAAGAGAACTGAATGCTGTTCAGAGCGAGGTTCCATAGTAGGGAGCATAAAACATTAACGTGGGGTGTTCCCCTACTGACAAATCTTTTCAGGTCCGATGACCCTAATCTGGCCCTTCTTCGTAAGAAAATCGTACACTAGCCTCCTAATACTGACGTCTACTCACAGGTTTGATAGTGCTACGACTAACGTATCAGGAGAAACGTTATTAAACGATTCTTCTATATCTAGAAAGGCTACCAATGTATACCCCTTGACGGCGAGTGAACTTTCGATGAATCCGACCAAGTCGTGCAGTAAGCATGTTGTCTATCCGACAACAGCTTCCGGTCTATGCTCATGATAAGATAGCTGTCAATGAGTTTCTCCAGTGTCTTAAAAAGAAACGATGACAGGCATATAGGTCTAAAATCTTTTGGTCCCGTATGGAAGGTTTTACCGGCTTTGGGAATAAAGATCACCTTGATCTCCCTCAACATAGCAGGGATTTATGTTAGGTCAATGCAGCTGATATAGAGCTTCTCAAGCTATGGAATCAGCGTACAAACCACCGCTTGTGGTTCACCCGACGAAATCACATCCGGCCCGGGTGACTTAAAGGGTTGGAAGCTTCTAATTGCCCACACTATTTTGGGTTTGGTTACGAATTCCCTGGCAACAGCCGACGGTTGATTAGATGTAGTGTTGTCCGCGACAATTCCGTGTTGTCAGATCACCCTGCGGTTCCCTGAGATGACCTAGCGTGCACAGTGTGAAGGCAGTATTTCCTTAGCCTTGCGGTTTCGGAAGTGTTTTCAACTTTGTCGCAGAATTCAGTCCAGGACTTCCTCTTAGCCTTCCTCAGTGAACCCTTATATTCCTTAAATGTCTCCTTGTAGTTGTCCCAGTCCTGTGAAGCTCTTGTTGACTTAGTCCTGTTGAAGAAATTCCTACAGCATTTCCTGAGGTCTACAAGTTCCAACGAGCACCATCGCGTTGCTACCTACCCCTGGTGTCATCCTTGGAGCATGAGGCATGCGGCGAGTCATTCAGAGCCCTTGTGACCTGTCCCACAGACCGCTTGATGTTCTGGGCATTAATGTCAGGTGTCCTTGAAGAGTTCCTGCTAAATGCCTTCCTATACTTGTTCATGTCTACGTTCCTGATATTCAGTAGAATCCTTTGTCCTTTGAATCCTTTCCAGCCCACTCAGACAGAAGTTGATATAACGGTGATCTGAAAAGCTATGATTATCCAAAACATCCAGCACTTCTTGTCTATTTCTGGTGATGAACGTAGGTTCATCACCGTTGTTACAAATGGATAGGTCAGTACTTACAATATACTCAATAAGTGATTCACCTCTGTCGTTGATATCGGTACTACCCCAGATTTGATGGTGCACATCACTGCCACAATCAGGTTCTTTCTAGCTGTTTTGGCCGCTTCCACCAGCGTTCTTAGAGCACCTGAAGGGATATCCGTGTCATGTGCCATGTACGCCGAAGCGTACTGCAGATGCAGCTTTAGAGTAGTGAAGGTTAATCTGGAAAAACCGAAGTACCATTAGATTTTTCCACC
>JAHXMU010021789.1:0-11273 GCA_019455685.1 Philornis downsi
TTTTTTTTTTTTTTTTTTTTTTTTTATTGCACTATCATTCTTACAAATTCAAAATTTATTTAATTTTATTATATACAGAGTTTGAGTTATTACATAATGTATTGCAGCAAGAAAAAACTAATATTATTGATAAAAGAAAACTGTGTATATACATATTTATTTACATTTTAGGAAAAAGATAGGGAAAACCTTTAATTTTAGTTAGAAAAATTTTAAAGGACAATCACTTTTTGCATCTTCTTTTCAGAAGATTGAAAAATGATTATCGATACAAATTTTTTATTAGTTCTATATTAGAAGATCTACATTTATCTTCAAATCTTTGTGTGAGGTCTTTTAAGAAGCTATTCATTAGTTTTTGTTTATATTTGCAATGTAATCGATTCGTTGAGTATCTTCTGTTCAGGTTGTAGATACATTTCAAGTTTTTGTTTTGGACAATTTGCAGTTTTTTCCTGTGACAGTTCGCCAATTTTGGGTACCAAATTTGACATCCGTAGGTTAAAATGGGCCGAATGCACATTTTAAAGATAAGCAGTTTGTTTTTATGGTTAAGTTTAGAGTTTCTGTTTAATAATGGGTAGAGGGCTCTTCCACATTTAATAGCTTTCTCGCATGCTTCAGCTACATGAGTTTTAAATGTTAGTTTTTTATCAAATATAACGCCTAAATATTTGACAGAATCTTCCACGCTTATGTCGACTCCTTGTACTGATAATCCGATACTTGGCTTTCTTTTAGGGGATTTGTTGTACGGGAAAATTATAGCTTTTGTTTTAGAGGAGTAAATTTTTATTTTCCATTTTTCGAAGTATTTCTTCGAAGCCAAAACTGCTTTTGCCATATTTTTAACAATAGCATTTGAGACTTTTCCGGTGGTAACAAGAGCTGAATCATCTGCATAGAATGCAACAGATTGATTTTTTAGAGTTTTGAAATCTGATATGAATATCGAATACAGATGTGGGGATAGTATTGATCCTTGAGGAACACCTGCAGGAATTGAACGTTGTGTTGCAATACCATCATCCACCGTTACTACAAATGATCTATCAGACAGAAAGCTTTGTATAATTTTCTGTATGTAAATCGGATATCGGAACTGATTCATTTTAAAAATAAGACCGTTGTGCCAGATTGAGTCAAATGCCTTTTCTATGTCTAGAAACACAATGCCTGTGGATTTTCTGTTTTGCTTGTTATTAGTGATGAAATTTAGTACTCTTTTCAGTTGGTGTGTGGTTGAGTGATGCCTTCTAAAGCCAAATTGTTCTTTGTGTATGACACCATTTGATTCTGAGTATTAAGATATCCTGCTTTGTATAATTTTCTCAAATACTTTGGAGAGTCCACTTAAAATGCTGATTGGGTTGTAGCTGCTAGCTTGACTTGCGTCTTTTCCAGTTTTTAAAATTGGAACCACTTTCGCCTTTTTAAATTGTTTGGGGAAGTATCCGTTACTTAAGCACCAATTGAAAATTAAAGCTAGTTTCAAAAAGAAAACATTTGGCATCTTCTTTAAGAATATTGGTTTTATACCATCAATACCAGCAGCTTTCCTGTTATTTAAATTGAAAATAGTAGATTTAACCTCTTCAACAGAAGTTAATGCATCGGACACACTGTTTGGGATGTTTTGTGAGTCTAGCCACTTAATATGTTTTTCTACTTTGTTTTCGACAGTCGAATTTGAAGTAATAGTAATTTTGTGGGCATCTTCGAAAATATCCGCAATATGATTTGCTTTATTTTCGTTACTTAAAATCTCTTGTCCATTAACTTTTAATTTTTCAACAGTACATCTTTTCCCTTTAATGCTTTTTTTTAACTCCCAGAATTTTTTCTTGCCGGGTGGCAACTCTTGTAAGAATTTGTTCCAGCTGTTATTTCTGTCATTACAAACATGCCAATCGATCAGAGCGGTCAGCTGTTTAATAACACATGTTAAAGTGTTTCTCTCTGAGGTATCCGTAGATCTTTGTAATCGACGTGTGAAACGCTTTCTTTGACCAATTAAATATATGCTTGTTTCTGAAATTCGTTTTTGCCATACTTGCCGTTTGATTTTTGGAACTTTCTCCGTAGCATCCTGGACAACTTTTGTTAAACGGGTAAGCATATCTTCCACATTTGACGAACTTATAGAGGAATATTCAATGTTTTGATTGTTAATTTCAGTATCGGCCCAACTTTGTATTGCACTCCAATTGGCTAGTTTCAACATTGGGACAAGAACTTCAGTTTGGACGACTGACCCGTATATTTCGCAGCAGACTGGAACATGATCTGAAGACATCAGGCCCGGATGGGTTTCAAGCGGCGATATATTCAGACTGGAGTTTGTGAGCAGGATGTCAACTACAGATGGTTGATTTGCAGATCCACCTTGAGGAAATCGAGTGAAATCGTAAGGTGCATAAATATAGTAGCTGGATTGAAGCTGATGATTATATAAACAATTGCCAGCTGTATTATTTCGTCCGCAGTTCCAACTTCCGTGATGTGCATTTAGATCGCCGAATATAAAAAACTCATCTGCTGAGGTTATTTTATTTAAGTCATGGATAAAGTTCGCCGTGTGCTTGGGATAATATGCAGAAGTTACTCTGATGGGCCGACGGTTTATATTCACCGAAATTGAAATGTTTTCCATGTCTTTTGTTGGATTCAGAGGCATTATTTTGTGTGGTATATTATCCCTTACAGCAATCAACACTCCACCGCCGTGACTTGTTCTATCGGCTCGATATACTTTATATGATGAGAGTTTGAATTGATGATACGGTTTTAAAAATGTTTCATTAATAAAAGCTATATGGATTTGCTTATTCTGTAAAAAGTTTTCCAATTGAATTATGGAGCTTCTATTTGTTATGCCTTGTGCGTTCCAATGCATAACTTTTAGTCTATTTATATTAGTGGGCCTATATGACATGACGAAGCATATTTCCTAGCACTCTCAATTTGTCGTATTTGGTTCGACATTTTTCTAAAGCATCGATTGCTTCGAAATATATTTCTAACAGTTTTTCGTTAGACAGGTCATTATCACTGTGAGGCATATTATTTGTAGCCTGCACATTTTTAGGAGTTGGAGATTTGTGGACCCATGAATATGGTGCACGATTGGGCGCTTGTTGGGATGTACTTGGAAAGTCATCATTTGACAGGCGGAACTCCGGCGATATTTTTGATTTTATTTGAGGACGCTTAAAAGTGACTTTTTGCCGAATTTCCAAATATTCCTTACGGCAAGGGCAACGTGGATCATCAGCGCGGTGGTTTATGTTTTTCAGTTTCATCTTGTTGCAGTTCAAACATTTATAAACAACGGCATCATCTGTTGGCACTTTCTGTAGCTGACATGTTGCATAGTCGTGGGGTCCGCCGCAGCCTAAGCATGCTTTAGGCCTAAAACAATTTGCAGAACCATGGCCATACATGGCGCATTTGGAACACTGTGTCGGGCCTCTTGCTCGCCTCAGAGGATTTCTCCAATAAATAACAATTCCACACACGTATTTTATTTTTCGGACTTCTCGTTTCGATATGTGTGAACGATCAAATTCTAGTATATATAATGCGTCATCGCGGTTGGAACGAGCAGATTGGATTTCGCTAATTTTGACTGGCTCGATATTATATTTCATTTTAAATTCGTCTGCTATTTCTCCTATTTCAAGCTTTGGCAGGCCGAATAAGGTCAACTTAAATTTTTTGGTATCCTTAACCGGGTGGGTGTAAAACAGCATCGCATTACCTTTTAGAGTTTTGATGATGTCGTCATAATCTGGCATAGATTTTGGTAAAACTTTTGTACCAATCGACATTCTTTTGTAGCTGCATTTTGAACCAAAAAGCTTGATGACCGAACTAAAGTTGTGGGTGTTGTCCACAACAATTGGAGGAACCTTAACATCTACAGGAGTGGTTTGATCTTCATCCATGTCATCACTGTCGTCGGGATCTGACAGATCAGTAAACCTGTTGGTATTATTAATGTGCCCAATTTTCTGCGCCTTAAACCGTGGGTTGCTGCCCCAGAATTTCTTACGTTTGGGATTCATTATAATAAAATTAATAAAATTTAATTGAAATTTACAAAAAAGTTTCGCGTTTAATCAGCTGTTTTTTGTACTCTCTTTATGATGGTTTCCGAACAACTGTAAAATTGTATTTTAATTTAGGTCAAGTTCAAGGTAAAATTTCAGTACAATATTGTGTTGATTTTAATTGATTGATGTAGCTGTATTGAGATATTTGACATTTTAACATAAGCCCATGAGTACGTTTATTGAGTTTAGTTTGTTTCAAGCAAATGTGCGTTTTGGATAAAATATTGCCGTGATAGTTAATGTGAAGTTTTTCTGTTGAAGTAGGTACTTAAAGCAGTACAGCTTCCCTATAGAAAAGTATTGTAGAAACTCTGACAAAATCGTTCAAATACAATTTTACATAAACTTTTTCTTCCAAAATACATAAAATATGTTTTCCAGGAAATTTTTACGAGGAAAATGTTTTTCAAGACGCTTTTCTCTCTGATATGTTTCTTGTAAGCTAAGTTTATCTAGGAACCGTTTCTCCAAAACACTCCTTAACAAGTCGTTCTCTAAGAGACTTTCTATCATTGTAAACGGGAAAATTTTTTTCTTA
This sequence comes from Philornis downsi, assembly GCA_019455685.1. Classification (NCBI taxonomy): domain Eukaryota; kingdom Metazoa; phylum Arthropoda; class Insecta; order Diptera; family Muscidae; genus Philornis; species Philornis downsi. The sequence continues at coordinate 4,654 of JAHXMU010021789.1, forward strand.
TAGTTTTTTCTTTCGATATGAAAAGTTTGTTTCCATACAGACAGGTGTCATGGAACATATTTTGTCATTGAAGACGTTTGCCATATAGAAAAGTATCATAAATTCACATTCCATACAGGTTATGGAAGGCACTTTTCATATAGAAACAAGTTGTGATAGATGACTTCCATGTAGACAAGAAATGTACTCATTGTGTCATATGGAAGACAACGTTTTTACAAAAGCTTGTCGGAGGAAACTTTTTTTTTGTTAAGAAATACAACTTTTCAGAAGCTTACCATAAAGAAAAATATCTTGAAGGTTTTCGTATACGTTAAAGTCTTAGAATACACTTTGCACGTAGAAACTGACTTGAATGACAGTTATACTCTAGTGTAGACATTTATAGTGTAGAGGGTAGGGAATCCCCACGTCATGCTCTCTAAATGATATCAATGTTTGATGCAACTATTTGTATTACTCCTAAAAGCATGCTCTGTCATTATTCTAGAGACTATTGGGATTTACTTTAAATAGCTAGTAAAAGTTAAACAGCATAACTCTATCAAACAAGAAAAATCTGATTGACCCTACTAGTCGAACATTTATTTTTGGAATCTCTATGTTATTCCCCTCTATGCCCACAAGGCAATTTTGTAAGACTTCCCTTTTCAGCGTTTCCAGGTAGGTGTTACCTGGCTTTGCCACGTGAGGCCGAGCATTATCATGTTGAAGAATCACTTTTTCGTATCTTTCCGCGTATTGTAGGCAGAGTTCGGCTCAATCGCATTAATTTAAGTCGATACCCATCCCTAGTGATGGTTCGCTTGGTCGCACCAAATACAGAGCACAATATTCGCTGCGTGAGGATTTGGTTGAGGCTATACGATGAAGAAAACCCTTTCTTTTTTGTCGCTGAAGCAGTTGTCCACAGGCGAAAAAACGACGCCCTGCATTCTTTGGCTTCTACTCATAAGGAACCCAAGCTCATTGCTTTTGAATCATTCCAAACTCATGCAAATCGCTTGGTAATGGTTTGGTGGGTAACTCCTAATACTGAAGCAAACTCTACTTGTGTTTGACGTGGATCCCCATCAAGCAAAGCCGTCCATTCAGCGTCTTCGAAGGTTTTTCGTTTTCCTTCAAGCGAACGGTCGTCAATGTCAAAATCACCGCCTTTAAAGCGACGAAACTGATCTTGACACGTTGTTCCACTTAAAGCAGCAAATGTTTTCAAGCACCCGACGAGCTTCAGCCGCCGCTTTCTTCGATTGAAGGAAGAAAATTAATACTTTCCGCATATGGCGATTATTTGGCACAAAATCTTATATATTCACACAACCAGAAGAATGTGACGTCAAAAGGAAATCACTATTGTGTCGAGGCGGTATATTTACCATGTGCTTAAGCTTGGCTCGTGACGTTTATGTTATGGCAGAATCGATTAGCATTTACAGCTGGCGCCATCTATTGACAAACCGTGGGAACTTAGTTGTTTACAGTGTAGCAAAAATATTAACAGTTTTATTAATTGCTGGGAAAAAAGTTAAGCCAATAATTCATGAAGAAATTTATGTTTTGCGTTTGGTGGGAGCTCACGTCATGTACTGTGAACTGCTTTCCCTGCATCGGATGATTGTACCTGTATTAAATAAAGTCCTCAAATGTCAAGCAGAAATAATGCATTTCTTTTTATCACACCTTATAAATCAATACAAAGGTTAAGGCAGTCTTCTAATTAGGAATAATTGTAAAAATATTGAATTTCGAAAAATTGGACAATTTGTTTGAGAGGAGTCAGAAACAGTGGGATAACGAGCATTTTCATTTTCAGAACTTAGTTCACTAAACGAATGAAGAGTGATAAATTTCCATAAATTAAATAAAGCTAGCTGTATTCAATATGGCAGCTTGAAGCTAAGATGGCTTGAAGAATGGCCAAACTGTCAATTTCTATGAGAAGTATTAGAATGGTCGAGGTTATTAGACAATTTTTCTCCAGTTTTATAGAGAATTACAAACCGATATCATAGACAAAAATCTAGCCTACGATATGAAAAATACTGAGCAGAGATTAAAATTCGGAAAATTGGTAATTTTTTGTCAAACGCTTAAATTGTGCGTCTAAGTAAAAGATATGCACTTAAGTCAATATGGGTTAACTACTACAACAAAACACCTCCATTAATGATGTTCTTGAAATAAACGCAAAAGCCGTTCTTGGATATGAAAAACCGCGCTCAGACAATCTCTGGTACTATGAGGAATTTCGCATAGTCTCCGAGGAAAAGGATGTCGCATACAAGACAACGCTGCTGCCAATTGTAACCCGTGCTGTTTGGGAACGTCATAAGGAGAAGAAACGAGAGGCGGGAGAGTGCGAATACATATACAGAGAGATACAGGGCCAAAGGTAAAGCCTGAAAATTCTAACAAAAAATGAGAAGTACAGGCTATGCTCTGGCTTAAAAAAAGACTAAACTACCACATGTACCAACTACCGACGTATCAATCTTTTACCCATCGCCAATAAGGTTTTGTACGGTGTTAATCTGAACTTGAGCTTATCAGCTACTGACCAGATATTCATACTAGAACAAATTCTATAGAAGACACACGAAAAACAGACCAACACACTCCATCTTTTCGTCGACTATTAAGTTGCTTTTAACAATCCTGTAAAATATGTATGAGGCCGAGTTGGTAGCCAATAGGTTTTTGTATGATGACACTGACAGGCGTTTTATATCAAACGAGGATTTAGATATAACGATATCGTAGCTTATCACCACAGTATAGGATATGGCTATGATGAAAACTGCAGTTAACAGAAATGATATCATCTTTAACAAAAGCCATGATAAATACTTCATCGGCAGCATTGAAGATGAAGAAAAATAGCTATGATGGTAAATGAGTACAAAATAATTGTTTGATACACTTTGTGAACTTTGGAGTGTTGAATGAATTTATTTCGGCTCTGCAGTGAATAAAATTAATGATTTCTGTATGAAGATTGGATTACTGATAGTGAGCAACAGTCATTATGCTCTAAACTGGGCATTTAATAGTAAAAACCTACTCCGGCAAATAAAATTCCAATTGTAACTGATATTGGTTTTACTCATCTTACTTTAAAGTGCGAAATCTTGGGTTATAACACAGTTGGATGAATTGGTTCTCGAAATCTTCGGGGAAAAAATATGTAGATAAATCATCGCCAATGGAAAATATCGGCATCATATGAATCATGAACTTTATGCGCTATTGGGATTATAAATAAGTTTGCGCCGTACTTTGTCAACAATTGGTCATTTATTGTGGAAAGATGGCACGTTGTAGATATTCTCTTTCTACCACCTTTTCACATCTTTGCGACAGCATACGAATAACAGCTTCATATTTTCATACTGTCAAGAAATTAATCGAACTTTTGGTTTCTTCACATGGTGTGAAGTGCTACTCAGACTGGACATGTGTCATCGAACATGTGTTGATCAGAAGAGGAAATATCAGGTAAATACGGTGAGTAGGGTAGGACTCCCCAGTTAAGGATTTCTAAGCATATTTTGGTCGGCGGCATAACGTGTGGACGACCGTTATCATGTGATATAGTAATTTTGTCTTACCTTGAGTAAAAGTCCGCACATTTTTCCATTAGAGCTCGGCTTAACATCACCAATTGTGTTCGGTGCGCAAATCGTAATACAAGATATCAAGTTTATCGCACCAAATACAAAGCATGAGTTTTTTTTTGCATAAATATTGGGTCCCCATGATTTTCTCTTCCATTGGTTATCGTAGTGAACCCAAATTTCATCACTAGTGATTGTATGATGCTAAAACCCCTTTTCGTTTATGCCTGACAAGCGGTTTTTCACCTGTGGAAAACTCTTCCAGGCGCCAGTTTAAATGGAGCCAAATTCCTTTCCTCTCGAATTAATCTCAACGATTTTAAATGATGTGAAGCTGCTCGCTGATTTACTATTAATGTAATTGTAAGTTCTTATTGAGGTTGGCAGTTATCTTTTTCCAATAATAATTTCAGTCCCACTTATGCTGTTGCCTGACAAAGCTTAACACAAGATAGGGATTACGTTTTGTAGATCATGTTGTGCAGATGACCCTCCAGCATGGAAAGTCTGGGATAATGAACTCGATAAGGAGGCATAAGAGGACGATCAAATATCCGTCCCAAGAACCACTTGGGGTAGCAATTGAAGAAGAAGTGCAGGAACGCTTGCAACAAAAGTGAGAGTTAAAAATAGATATTAATGTCTATTTTAGTCGCTAAGAAACGAAGACTAATTCTACGACGATGTTCTACAGACGATGCAAAAGTGTCGCATAATATTCTTTATGCAATGCTCTTCCTGTTCCAAGATAATCGTTGAGTGGAATACTGTGCATACTCACTGAATACAGAGGTCCTTTCCACCAACGGATTGTAATACGAATCAGTGTAGTACTAGTAGATTCATGCTTCATCCATTGACGCAAATTGTAGGGCAGGGTTTTTCCATTGTTGGCAGAAGCAGAACCCGTTTGGGAAAATTCCTCATAGGCCTTTCTTTTCGGTTAACGGAAATAATTTTCAGGGCTTTCCTTTTGATGCCCCTATGTCCTGATTGTAAGATCAGCGAACCGTTTTTCTCAGCTAGAACACGTTTCAAGCAGTTCGTCATTTTAAACAATGGTTTTCTCCTCACTTCGCAGTGTATACAGAAGAGGAAAATTGGCGTTACTGCGGCGCAAATATGTTAACCCTTTTCCGGTTTCAAAAGCAAAGTTAAACAAAACACAGGTAAAGCTGTGATTTCGGTAAAACTTTTGTTTCTTTATAATGCTTGGATCTTGGATCAATGTCATTCAAATCACCGTCTTTGGATTGGTTGCAGCAGTGGATCCTTTTGAGGTAGTTTTTGAAAAAATTCGGCCCAATGACACCTCTAGGCCATAATGCGTACCAAACAGTTACTTTTTCCGAATGCAACGGCTTTTCCACAATCACTTCTGGATTCTCCGAGTCCATATGCGACAATTTTGCTTGTTGACGTAACCACCGAGCAAGAAACGAGCTTCATTGTTAAAGAAAATTCGATTGGAAGCCAAACCATTCATTAAATAAATAAAAGGTATTTAACAGCTGACAACTTTGACAGACCGGTTTTGCTTTTTATTTTTATTTAAGCCGTCAAAAGTAAAAGATCTCAGCGTATCTGTAAACGTGGAAACAATTGCTCACCGTTACATAATTAAATGTTTCCATTAGAAAGGTGTCAGTCCAGCCAGTATTAAAGTCGAGTTAGATTCTAATCTGGGGGCGTCTGGTCCTTTGTTTACGATTGTACAATATTGGGCAGCAGAGTTTAAACGAGGTTGTACGAGCTGCCATGACGAACACCGTAGTGGTCGACCAATTGAAGTGTCTGCACCAGGCACAGTTAAGAAAATCCTTCAAACAATGCTATGCATCGTATATTGACCGAAGATTTGAAGATGAAAAAGCTGTGCGCAATATGGGCGTCGCGCTTGCTTAATGGAGCAAAAACAGCATCTTGAAGATGTTTCACCGGAATTATGTTCAATTTTTGCATCGATTTATAATCATGGATGAGTCGAGGGTCCGCAACTTCACAACTGAGAAAAAGGAACAGTCAAAGCAGGGAACTTGAATAGGAGAATGGTGTCCAAAAAAGGCGGTTTTATCTACAAGCAAATTCATGGCGTCCGTCTTTTGAGATGCTTATGGGATTATTATTATTGATTGTCTTTAGAAAAGAAAAACGATAACGGCGATTATTATGCTAATTTATTGCAGTATTTAGGCGATGAAATTATGGAAAAAGATACAATTTTGCGAAAAAGAAAGCGTTATTTCTTTAAGACAATGCTACAGTTCACACATCCACTATTGCGATGGCTGAAATTAATGAATTAAAGTTTGGATTGCTTCATCATGCACCTTAATCGCCAGATTTAGCCTCCTTCGGACTATTTTCTATTTCCGAACTTGAAACAAATGGGTCGATGGTAGAAGATTTGCCAACAATGAAGTGGTGGGGTTTGCGGTTGATGGATATTTTAAGGAGTTGGACAGTTCTTATAATACTATAAACAGGATATAGAAGCTATTGAATATTGCTGGAAAAAGTGTATCGTTCTTAAAGGAGATTATGACAAATAAAGACAATTTTCCCAACTTTTTTGTATCTTCTTTGTTAGGTCAGTTAGTTTTCGGACCGCCTTCGTTATATGATGTTATGATTGAAAACTTGTTGCACAAAGATTTAAGCAACTACATCTCATAAACTGTTAGAGACAAATAAACGACATTTTTTACGTTTGGTATTGACAAAGAAGAAACAAGCCCTAGGAATGGCTTCATACACTTCATAAAATTTGAATAATACTGAATTATTGACCAAAGAAGTTGATAATTCTATCCAGGTTATATGTTAGATATGGAGTTGAGTATTGTATGATGTTTTCATCCCGCTTTAACAACGGCGTTGCAAGGCACGCTGGGTGCTCTAGTTTATTATTAGGTGCAAAACTAAGTTCCCGCTGATTGCCAATAGATGGCGCCAGCTGTAAGTGCTAGTCAATTCTGGCATAATCTAAACGTCATGAGCCAAGCT
>JAHXMU010021790.1:2629-21513 GCA_019455685.1 Philornis downsi
ACCAAATTTTATATGCATGCTCTATGGGCCGTGAGGAGTGTTTCTGTGTAGTTTGAAGTTCGTCCGACAGATGGCGCAATAGTTAGCTTTTTTTCCGCTAATCTCAAAAACTACTGCTCCGATTTGAACCAAATTTTATATGCATGCTCTATGGGCCGTGAGGAGTGTTTCTGTGTAGTTTGAAGTTCGTCCGACAGATGGCGCAATAGTTAGCTTTTTTCCCGCTAATCTCAAAAACTACTGCTCCGATTTGGACCAAATTTTATATGCATGCTCTATGGGCCGTGAGAAGTGTTCCTGTGTAGTTTGAAGTTCGTCCGACAGATGGCGCAGTATTTAGTTTTTTTTTTTGGTGTTTTGCCCGCTAGAGATTAGCGCGATAACCGTATGCTCCGCTAGCGTTGGGTGCTTAATCTATGTGTAGAGGCGTTAATTAGGCCAATACCGGATCATGCCTTACCTATTTTCGTAAAAAAATAAAGTTACAAAAGTTAATATGTCTACTTTTTAATCACAATTTGCGCGATAAGCCTATGCTGTGTTTTGCTGAAAGCGTTGGGTCTTTAATCAGCGTGTAGTGGCGTTAATTAACCGCGTACCGACTCACATCTAAAATCTTTCCGCGAAAAAATAAATTAAAAAATATCACTATTTTTTAAACTCTATCAGAGAGATGGCGCAGTAGTTACTTTCATTGTGTTTTGCCTGATAGAGATTAGCGCAATTACCATATGATCGCAATAACCATATGATCGTTAAGCGTTGAGTGCTTAACCAGCGTGTGGCGGCGGTAAGTATCCCGACACCGACTCATACATAACCTCTTTTCGTGAAAAGTGTGTGGGAGTCAAACGACTCTTGAACTGTTAGTGAAAGTAAATAAATTGAAGAAAATTGAAGAAAGTTAACAAGCAACAGGCAAGACAATAAAGGGCAGCCTCCCTACCCTAACAATACCAAACAACAAAAAATTTAACCATAAAGAACGTATATTGCAGTACGAATTGTTACGTGTGCTCCCCAGAATGCGCCGCTGGCTCAGGATGGATCGGAACCACCAATCTGCACATACAATGGCTGCTGGGCGAGACGAAGTTCGGCGGGTCGGCTAGTATTATATATTTTTATATATATTTTTCGAAAGCCCCCTTTCAGGGGATTTCAATTTCAGTGATACCGGTTTTGTGCCTTTACTTCCTATTTTAATTTCCAAATTTTCAGGATTTAACAATCTTGGCTGGGCTGTAATCAGTAAGTCAGTCTGTCTGCTTTTAATGCAACAATTTATGTGTACAGTTATTATTGTAAAAGAAAGAAATATTGTGACTTTTGTGACTGATACCCAATTTTTGTGTTGGCAAGTTGTCCATATCTTAGACATTATTTTTTGAGTGTGTAAAACACAGAAAAAAAAACCAACGACGGTTAAAAGTCGTTAAACACTCTGTGAATTCCAATATTTCTACCATATTGCAATTCAATAAAATTTTTGGTATTTTATTTCCTGAATCTCTACTAGTCCCAGCCAGCCAGCCGACCAACATCTCGCTTCCGCGACGTGAGGATTTATACACTCAATTTTTTATGTTTTACTACGAACTCTCGAGTGTTGCGATTTCGTTTTTTCGCTAAAAGTTGTGTTGTTTTTGTTAAATGCCAGCTTTTGAATTAATCACTTTTCGGCTTCGGTGCACATACATTTTTTTCCGTCCTTCCGGAATTTAAACGTAGCGAATTGTAACGAATGTGTCCATTCGAACGTAGACAAATGCAGAAGAAACAGGTGGTTTGGGAGATTGTTTCGTGTACAGGATATATGATGCCGGTGTATACGTGTGCACGTCTGCATGTGTGCGAGTGTGTATGTTGGAGTATTCGGTAAATCGCCTAAAATCCGTCGAGACCTTTAATCCGGTAGCCAAATGACCGTATGTGAATTTATTGAACGCACGTGATAGTTTGACGTCGCTACCAAAGAGAACTGAATGGCCAACCAGTGTGTGGATATTGTAAGCACCATTACAGATGATTTCAATTTTTATTCCCACCTCTCGTTTTAAATATACCCCTGTGCAGAATTTTTTGTTTATTCTTGAGCAGTACAATTTATTAGCTCTTTTGCACAGGTATAAAGAGAAGAGATGCTATACGGGCAGAGACAAATGAGTGCACGTAAATGTTACATTTTTTATAAATAAATTCGATGGAAAATTAAATAAACAGCACGATGATGGTGAAGAGGATTATGTCGAATATCATTGACAGGGGCATATTGCAAACTCCTGAAGGTAGGCAATGTTTTTTAAAATTGAAATAATCCTTAGTACAGGCTTTACGGAATGATGTACAGCCTAATTAAATATGCTAAGGGAACTACATTTTTTAGCAGGTTGAATGATCTGCAAGTGATAAGTGGTAATAGATATGTTACATCGTAAAAATTTCTGTGACTTTAAGTTGTAGTAAATAGTAGTAAGAAATTTCTCAAAGTTAAACTCAGGCTATTTCAACTAATGCGTTTAGCAATTACGATTTCCAATGTGCAAAAGTTCATTCCAATCCATGTAATGTGAAATGCTAATTTTTTCGGAAAGTTTCCAACTTCACTCTGGTTTGTACACTGGAAACATTTCGAAGAGACGATCAATGAACACCAGACAGGTAAACCTGTGATATGCTTATTATACCTGTGATTACAAAGGAAAGCGACTTAAGTGGATATAGAAAAAAGTCGGGGTTAGTCGTTATTATTAAAAATTCAATGGAGTTCTCGAGTTATAGCAATTTTTCAAAACAGCGATCTTGGAAAAATTATCTGACATTGATATCAGCGAAGGTTTTGTTATCATTGTTTATATCCATAACACATGTTGACGCCTAAATGTAATTTTAATATATCGTACGAGGTGTGTTCAAAAAAAAAAAGATGAATTTTCATTTTTCTCAAAGAATATTTATTTATTTATCAATTGCTATTTTATCTCCTTCAAAGCAGTCACCCTCAGATATAATACACTAGTGCCAGCATTTTTTCCAATCCTCGAAGCAGTTCTGATATGCATTTTTGGTAGGTCCTCTCTCAGCGATTTGGTTTTTATCTCCTCAATCGTCGCAAAACTCCATTCTTTCATGGCTCTCTTTAATCTTGGGAACCGGAAAAAGTCGCAGGGGGCCAAATGTGGTCAATACGATGGCTGAGGCATGAGAACGGTGTTGTTTTTGGTCAAATAATCTCTCGCAAGCAAAGATGAGTGAGCAGGTGCATTATCATGATGCAAAAGCCATGCATTTTTTTCCACAATTCCGGGTGTTTTTCTTCGTTTTACTTCATGCAAACGGCGCATAACTTCAAGGTAATATTCCTTATTTATCGTACGACCTTGTGGTAAGAACTCCTGATGCACTACGCCCTGGTAATCGAAGAAAACAGTGAGCAAACCGTCGACATTTGATCGAACTTGGCGTGCTTTTTTTGGTCTTCGCTCTCCTGGACTCTTCCATTGGGACTGTTGGGCCTCGTTTTCCCATGATTCCTCACCAGTTATAACCCCTTTAAGCAAATCTAGATAATCATTGACGTTATTCAACAATTCCTGAGCAAAGCTCATGCGGCGTTGTTTTTGGTCAAAATTCAGCAATTTTGGAACGAACTTCGCTGCCACACGTTTCATGCCCAAAATTTGCGAAAAGATTGCATGGCATGAGCCAGTCGATATGCCGACATCCTTAATAACTCCTCGAATTGTGATACGACGAATCTCTATAGCAATTTTCTTCACTTTCTCAACATTTTCATCAGCTGTTGATGTGCTGGGGCGTCCAGAGCGAGCGTCGTCATTCACATCTCCTCGACCTTTTGTAAAAAGCTTGTACCACTTGTAAACATTTTATTTTTTTGACTCAGAGTACTCTCACCGTATGCCACTGTCAACATTTCAAGTGTTTTCGAGCACTTAGTTCCAATTTTTTTGTCCATTTTTTACACAAAATTTGATGCCACTTCTTTGATTCATTTTTTTTCGATAGTAGAAAATCGAAAGTTGAATGTACGTAGCTCGCAAAATTCAAAAATTTACCCCATTTTTTGAACACACCTCGTATATTTGAAACATTAAAACTAATTCTCATAATAACGATTCTTTGGATACTGCTTAATATCTCGAAATGATTAACTTTGAGTTAAGTCGGACAGGCATATCCGTTTATATTTACATATTTATTTATACATACATATAAGTATGATTTTTTTTAAACCGTCTAACAATGTATGTTAATATATACGACACATCAATAAACGAAAGCGGTCCAAAAACTAACCAACCTGGTAATGAAAACGCAATAAAGTCGGGAAAGATTTGTTATTTTCAACATTATCTTCTTTTCGCACGATACACTTTTTCCAGCGATATTCAATGGCTTCTATGCCCTGTTATAGTAAGAACTGTCAAACTCCTTAAAATATCCATCAATCACAGACCCAACTTCTTCGTTTTTGGCAAATCCTTTACCGCCGAGCCTGTTTTTCAGGTTTGGAAATTGAAAATAGTACGAGGGAGCTAAATCTGGCGAATAAGGTGCGTGATGAAGCACTTTGAACTTTAATTAATTAATTTTGGCAATCGCGATAGTGAATGTGTGAACTGGAGCATTGTCTTGATGGAACAACACTTTCTTTTTAGCAAAATTTTCCATAATTTCATTACTAAACGCTGCAATAAATTAGCATAATATTCGCCGCTGATGATTTTTCAAATCAATAAAAATAATGCCATGTGCAGCCCAAAAAAAACAGACACCATGATCTTGCTTGCAAATGGAACCGTCTTCGCCTTCTTTGAAAACGATTCTCCCATTCTAGTCCACTGATTTGCTGTTCCTTTGTCTTAGATTTGAAGTGGTGGATCCCTGCCTCATCCATGGTTATAAATCGACACAAAAATTCGGCTTTATTGCGGCGAATCATTGCCAAACATTCTACTGAAGCATCTTCACGACGCAGTTTTTGTTTCATTGAAAGCAAGCGCGGCACCCATCTTGCACATTGTGTTCTTCCCATCAATTTTTCCGTCCATATACGGTGTATAGCACCTATTGCCTATCATTTCGACTAGCTCGCGCACCTTCAGCTGACGATCACCAAATACCATTTTGAAGATTTTCTTAACTGTGTTTGGCGTAGACAATTCAATTGGGTGACCTCTTACGGTGTTCATCTTGGCAGCTCGTACGGCCTCGTTTAAATTCTGCTACCCGACACTTTACAGTCGAAATGAAATATTAGACTCTCCCCGTGTAGAATCTAGCTCAGTTTCAATATTGGTTGGACTGAGACCTTCCAAATGGAAATATTGGATTACATAATGGTTAACAAATTCACCGAGATCGTTTATTTTGACGTCTCAAATAGAAATACTAAACAACGCTTTGAAACTTTTATAAGGTTGCCACTTTTCATCAAAATAATTTTGTCAAACTACTGGCACTATCGATAGGTCAGATCGGCTAGTTTAGGGACCGCCCATGTATAGCAACTTTTTAAACGGGTTTCTTTCCAATCCGATAATATTTCATGTGGATCTAGATCGTCTATAATACAACAACTTTAATGCAGTAATGAAATTAAAATAAACTTACTGTTTTATATAAGACAAAAAGCATAGAATTTAATTAGAATTTAATGCTACATTTGAAATTAATACATTTTATTTTTTATCTTTTACTTTCAGTTTACCGTTTAAGTGAGGTAAGGTAAGTTAGCTTTGCAATTGATAATATTTAAATAAGATTACAGAACATTTATCGAAAAAACTTCGGTCTCAATTTATCGTCGCATATGATTGATCTTTACAGGCTAAACTTTTTTTATTTTGCTATAGTATTTGGTTATAATCGAGTATTTTTCATTTCCAAAATGTTTACTTTGTCATATTCCACTGAATTTCCTGATAGTTTTCTTTGAAATATTATGGAAATCAAACGAATAAGCACACTCCTTCAAGTTCTTCCCAGGCAAATAAGAGGTTCAACCCACTTAAGTTTCTTATCTTTCATTCAGTTTCAATAAACTCAATTAAATTAGACACACGTCAAGCTATTGCAGAATTATATTCGTGAATGAAAATAGAGTTTTTTGCTAACTCCCGTATAAATTAATCGAATTATCATAATTCAAATTATAATATCTTGTTTACAGTACTTGGCAAAATTATAAAAATTGGCCGGATAATCCAGGCTTTTCTGATACCCTTCATCTTTCATTCAATTGCTCAAGTTTAATATACTTTAGCGCTCAAACTTAGTCACGGAATAGAAAATGGACCACACTGACTGGCTCCCATTGAAAAGTCAATATTTTCTCTATAACTTCTAAGCGGAATGTATTAATTTAGAGGCAACATTTAATAAAAACCGTAAGGTATGGGACGCCACGTACAATTTTAGTCCAAAGTGAATGGTGGAGGTACAGGATGGCGCACCAGTTGCACTGCAATATGAAATTCGAATAACTTTTTTTTAATCTATGTATTTCATTTATTTTTATTTTATAATTTTTTTTTAGTGTATAGAAAATTCAATTTTATTTTATGTAACTAAATGGTTTTGAAGATGATAGACCGTAAATGATCTTATTGGTCATTCACACGCTTGCGACTTCTAACCGGAAAATTATTCATTCCGAGATCGCCTCAATTATTGTTTTAATTAACTCCTTCAATTCTGTAAATTTTCATGGTTTCAGTTTGTAGGGCTCATGCTTGACATAACCCCATAAAATATTTTTAGTGCAGTAAGATCAGGTGATTTTGAGGATCAGCGGGAAGTGGAGAAATATGAAAACACTCCAGATCCATTTGTAATTTTGTTTTGCCAGAGAGTAACAAAACAACGGATACGAAGAAGCTCCTCTTTTGTATTTTTTTTTTTTTTTTTTTTGGTTTAAAAATGCACATTGGAAATTTTAATAAAACATAGCACGAACAACTCAATTTCAGATTTCAGTTAAATCCCTTATTATTATTATTATTATTTTTTTTTTTTTTTTTTTTTTTTTTTTGCTTCGGCACAACTTTAAACTGACCAGACTGTAAACACTCACAAATCACAATCTGAATTATAGTATAGTCTAAAGTATGAAACTTTCCGACGACACTTTTCGATTTCCATCTAACAACATTTAGTATTATCAGGGCTTGTTACGAAATTCTTGTTTCCTGAAATTGAGGATGAAAGAATCGTCAGTCCCTTACTTTTAAAGCATTCACAACGCTTGCAATCGCTTGGAAATGTCTTGGCGGGTAACTCCTAATAGTGAAGCAAGCTTTACCTGCATTTGACATGGATCGACATCAAGCAATGCCATCAATCCGGTGATTTCGAACGTTTTTCTTTTTCCTTCACTCGAACTGTTGTCAACTTCAAAATCACTATCTTTGAAGCGGCGGAACCAATGTCGACACGTTGTTTCACTTAAAGTAGTGAAGCTCCTGGTGAGCTTCAGCCATCGTTGTCTTCGATTGAAAAAAGAAACTGAATACTTCCCGAATATGCCGATTATTTTGGCACAATATCATACATATTCACACAACCAAAAGGATATGACGTCAAAACGTTTAAGTTATGGTAGAATCGACTAACACTTAAAGCTGGCCCCACAGTGGGAACTTAGTTGTGCACCTAAAAAGAAAGTATAAAAATGCTGAAATAGATTTTTGTATTGTGAAGTCGCAATATCGACTTTTGTATTATAAAATCGACTTATATTTTCGATCTTTAAATCGATCGTTGCTAGATCAGCTATATATCTTTTTTTTTTTTTTTTTTTTTTTGTTTTTGTTAAATACAAAACATTTTGTACCAGCGTTAAAATAGGAAAATGGTACCAATAAACGTCTACAAAAGTAAGACGTCAGCTTTTAAAATTGAACTTCAGGTGAACTGCATCTGAGATTTTCAACTAAGTTCGATTTCCAATTCGACACTGTCAAATCAAGCAGATATTTCAATTTCTTTGAACACTAACCTGTTTTCAGAACAAATCACCTCACAAAATGAAGGCACACAAATGAACTAAAGTTATAATTTATTAAAACTTGCATACAAATTATAGATTTTTGCTGTAACGGTCAACTCGTGAGAGCAATTTTCGAAAATTACAGCCTATTTTCACAAAGCAATACAATGAACGAAATTTCTACTTTTCATTAAAAATTTCAGGAAAATGTTTGAATATCCATAAATTGATCAATTTATATAAGAATTTCCTCAAGGAGTGTGGAAAAGTTGTTTATTCTGACTCTCAGGACTAACTTTGTGCAATGCTTGATGTGTCCTCAATTCGATAAAATTTAATGAAATTGAATCTAAAAATATATTAACTATGTCGGTCAATTGTATGGAAAGTGTCGGATGGCTGGGGTTAAGCATTTAAATATATATTTTCAAATTCTATCACGGCAGCAAAGCAAACGGACATAACAACATGACGCAACGAAAATTACATAGAAAGGACAAAATTTCGGGAAATATGCCAATCTGCTCGAAGAGGTGGATCAATAAAATCCATTTTTAATCTAATATCTTGTTACTCATCAAGCGATATTTCCGTCTATTCTTTCTGTCTGATGCCAAAAATTTAATTTTTAATATTGAATGATTTAATTTTAATACGAATTTGCATATGAAACATATATTTTTTAAGTAGTTACTTTTTCAAATAACTTAAATTTAGTTAAAATACTTTATTTTCGTATAATAATTGAATATAATAATTGAAAAAGTTGAAAAGTGAAATTTTGTTCGACTTTTCATATATTTAAAGAATCGAAAATAGCCTATTTATATGTTTGTAAAAATTGAAAAATCAAAAAATATACTTTTTATAGATTGGAAAATGTCAAAAAATCGACGTTTTGTGTCAACTATTAATCTCTAGTAGGTGACGTGTAACCCTTGGCTTTTAGGTTTTAATAGATCAGTATCATCGCACCATTTCAAAAATCACCTATTTATAATTATACGTCATGAAAAGACTTTTAGTTCCGTATCAGTGTTAGGTTATTTAGGGTGGCGTATAAGCAACGTTAAGATTTAGCCAGTGAATACATTTTTTAAGTCTTTTTTGCGTCTGTTTACAGAGTTAACTAATTAATACTTGTAAAATTTATGAAAGGCTCAGCACAGAACAAAGAACTAAAGTTGTTCAATTTTACTTTGAAAGTCAGCATTCGATTATTCAGATCATATCGAAATTTCTTTCATGTTCGAAATGCTCCTAGCGCTCCAACAATTTCCCGATTGGTTCAGCGTTTTGGGCAACAAAGGGGCTGTCTGTGATCTTCCGCGTGCAGGAAGACCTTGTGCAGTTCGAAGTGAAAGTGGCCATTGCTCGAGTGCAAGCAAGCATTGAGGAAAACCCCGAAACTTCCAACAGGCGACGTTCTCTGCAGTTAGAGATGTCTAGGCGATCTTTGCAAAGAATTTTACATATATTACATCTTTTCCCATATAAGGTGCAATTGGTTCGCGAGTTAAAACCAAATGATGCACAAGAACGCATTCATTATAGTCGCCGTTAACGTTACTTATGCGCCACCCTTTAGATGACTGAGCTCATTATTCATTCGTTTGTCGATAAATTATAATTAAACTGGCAAAAGTTTTCCTTAAAATCGAAAAAATGAAATGTTCTTTTTATTCCCAAAACATACATCATATTCCTTATACTTGCTTACATTCCAATTCTACATTTGAACTCGTTTATAATTTACAAATTTCAATTATCCTCTCTACCATTCTATGGAATTTTGCACACAATAAAAAAAAAAACAAAACGCAAAAAAAAACATAATTAAATCGCTCAATAACTATGCTGAAATTGCTAACGAGCTTAATTGAGTTCCAGGAATCAATGAAGGAGTCAAACATAGTTTCACCCCGCACACACACACACAGATGTGCACATTTACATGCCGCCAGTTCCCCACACAAGAAAGTATGCAGAACGAACAAAAGCCACCCACAACACCTACAGACTTTGTATAATTTTTCCCAGGAAAACCAAAGTGTACACTATGTGCAGATACGTAGTAGAGACTACAACTAAACAGAGCTAGAAACAACAACACTTCTACACTACTAATAACTACTTCCATTGCACGAATGTGTGTGTGTGTGTGTGTGTGTTGTGAGCTCGTCCTTTTAGTACTTCACAGCCACCAGCGACAACACAGCGAAATAATGTTCGAATCCTTATAACTGGAATAAAAAAAAAACGCAACAACAACCGCAGCTCTAATATTTTCACCATGTAGGGCAGGCGAAAAAATGCTCATTTTAATTAGTAACAACAACAGTATCGAAAAAGCAACAACAATGCCACTAGAAACAGCGGCAACAACAGCATTGCCAACAACAAGAATATCAGCAACAACAGCGCTATAACATAACCTGAAACTAACGACAGCCATGAGAACGCAACTAAACAGCTGCAGCAGCAGCACCAGGAGCATCGTTTACGAGAAAAATTACAAGTCAGTGAACATCACAACAAAATCATATCGTCACGACGGAGAGTGCGGGGTTGATCTGAAAAGTGTGGTTACTGATTTTATCCAAAAAAAAAAGAAACAAAATCGTAAAATTCTCATTTGAAACCAGCACAGATATTAAAGCCAGTTGTACTAATTTTAGGGAATTATAAATGGACTCCAGTCTAATGTTTGTATTGATGGCAAGAATATGTCTCTAATCGACATATACTTACGTGCATTAAAAGATTTGTCCGGACGCAATGCCCTCATTCCAACATTTTTCCCAACCTTCAAAGCATGCAAAATAGGCAACAACTCGATATTGACTTCAGATCGGGCTTCTCAGCGAAGTATTTAGAAAGAAGCAATATGACGCGAGACGGCACATTATGGAGGTATAAGAACCGAGAGTTGTCCATATAAAGCTAGATACTGTCAATGGGGCCTGTTATTTAAAGATGTTGAAAGAGCTTTTCTACCCAGAACTGCGCTGGAGACATATTCGTTCCAACAGCATTTGGTTTCAGCTGGAGATGTGTTTAAAAAGGGCGATCCAAGGTTTGTAAAAACCGTGGCGGTATCAGTCTTTTACCCATTGCATATAAGAGCCTGTCGAGTGTGATATGTGAAAGACTAAAGCCGATTCTAACTGACCTGATTGGACTTCTTTATCATCTCGTAAATCAACAACTGATCAGATATTCACACTATGGCATATTCTGGAGATGACCCAGCAAATCAAATCGGCACGTACCATCCTTTCGTCGATTATAAAGCCGCCTTCGATAGCCCGATACGGCAAATCCATGGCCATGTCCGTGTTTGGAATTCCTAGGAACTTATACGTCTTTATAGGATGACGCTGACTGACACGAAGTCTTTAATGAAGATAGACAAAGGTCTAAGCGAGCCTTTTTACACCAAACGAGGATTTAGGCAGGATGATGGTCTATCTTGCGACCTCTTCAACATACCGTTGGAGATGATTATGAGGAAAGCTGCAGTTAACACGACTGGTACCATCTTTAATAAAATCCATATGTGACTCGCATATGCAGATGACATAGACATTATTGGCCGAAAACTGCGAGATGTTACTGCAACCTTCTCAAGCATCGAGAAGGAAGCAGCGAAAATGGGTCTGGTGGTAAACGAGAACAGAACAAAGTTATTGGTTTTAACGAACAAAGACTCTACCCGTTTGGGACGCTGTGTGAACGTTGACAACTATAATTTTGAAATGGTGGAAGAATTCATCTACCTCGATTCCGCTGTAAACAAAACGAATGATGTTAGCATGGAGATAAAGAGGAGAGTATTGCTTACTAACAGATGTTACCATGGGCTAAGCAAGCAATTCAATGAAAAAGCTCTCTCTCGACAAACAAAAATCCGACGGTACCAGACGTTGGTTCTACCTGTCTTGTTATATGGCGCAGAATCCAGGATTATAATTCAACCGGATGAATCAGTACTGGCAGTTTTCGGAAGGAAAATACTTCGGGAAATTTATGAACCCATCATCGTTAACGGAAAGTATCGGTGTCGACTGACCAATGAGCTGTATTAGCTAAATGCCGACATCGACGTGGTCAAACGCATTAATATACAGCGTTTACGTTGGCTGGGTCATGTGTGTCAAATGCTCTGGCACGGAAAGTTTTCGACAACGAACTCGATGGGCAGCGCAAAAGAGGGCGGCGAAAACTCCATTGGAAGGATCAGGCTTTTGAAATACTATTGAAACTTGGTGTGACGACTTAGAGGAGAAGCGCAGAAGATCGAAACGCTTGGAATTATTTTCTACGGGCGGCTTATAATAGATAAGTATGTCTATTTCAGTCACCAACTAAGAAGAAGAAGAAGATGGAGCAGCTGCTTACACAGACAGACCGGTTATAGCGGAGCTCTAACGAAAATTCCCAAACAAATTAATATCCGAAAACTCCACTTTCTGTTGGCCCCCAAGTCCACCTGGCCTGACTGCAATAGACTTTTTTATGAGGTTATATCAACCAAAAGGTGCACAAAACAAAACTAAGAAATTGAATTGGCTATGTTGTTTTCACGAGGAAAAAAAAAAATTTGCTCGTTACAAAATTTGCCGGCATTGCCAGCTTTTCTTTTATTGATTTCCAGCATTGAAATCAGAATAGCTGATGTTTTTGGTTCATAATATATTCGGTAATACATTTGTAAAATTATATTTTATCAAATATATATAAATTATATTTGCAAAAGGACACAAGTTCCTTTTATCCTGCTTTCTTATTCGGTTGAAGATCGTGTTTCAATTAGCAATTTTTCGATTATATTATTGCTAATAGGCAATATTATTCAAAAACTTGTGTCTTTTAGTATTACTATTTCATTTTCAAGTTTAGAAATGCACAGGGTTATTTATTTTTCGGTTTCGAAAGTAATGTTAAATAAACCACACATAAAGCTATGACAGATTGATGAAACTTTTATTTCATTGTAATCCTTGGACCTTGCCTTTATGTACGAAATACAATGTCATTTAAATAACCTCTTGATTGGTTACAACAGTGGATCCTTTTGATGTAGTTTTCGACCACTTTTTTCACATTTCGGACTGTATCTCGGCGATGACTTGACGAATGTAGGTTTTCAAATGCTCCGACATTTGAGGATTATCCCAGTAAACGGGGTCTTTGAAACTCTAACGGCGTCAAATTGCATGATCTTGGTGGCCAATTGACGTCGCCAAAGCGTGGAATTACGCATTCTGCAAACTTCTCATGCAATAAAGTCATAATGGGCCATATTGTGTGACTCGTGGCACCGTCTTGTTAAAACCACTTATCGTCCAGTTCATAATCTTCAATAGCATTTCCAAAAAGTCGGTTATCATGCGGCCATATCGCTCTGAGTTAAAATTCGAATTAACCGACATACTTTCACAAATGGAAGCAATATGTATGGCAGTGCGTACATTGCGATGATGCACAGGTCTGATCGCATCTGTAATGCTTCCCATCTTTTCAAATTTCTTTATAATCTTGGCAATTCCTTGCACAGTCGGTCGCTTATAACTTCCATAATCACCCCGTAGTGCGGAAAAAGTACTCGCGTTTGATTCACCACCTTTTTGTAGTAAGTTTTAACTATTTTTACATTTTCTTTGGTTGTTAAACGATCCATTTTAGTCAATGGGAAACCTTTGACTAACTAAATAATACTTCAGATGACAGGTATTTAACAGCTGACAGCCTTGCCAGACCGTCGGTTTTAAAGCCACTAAGTGGATAGCTCTATGTTTTTTTCTATATCAGTAGCATATTTCTCAAATTACGTTAAAAATATGAAGTTGCGTGGGTATTGCCACGCCCCTTCTTTCCATCTTAACCTAGTGTAAAATGTTACAATTTCGTGACTGTTTCTGATTTGCTATTTACTTTTATGGCTGGCCCCAGTTACTTAGGCTGCTATAGCGATGGGTGTGACACCGCCCGCTTTTTGTTCGGACATGTTTATTTCTACATATATATTGGTAACGTGTGAATCAAATCGCAATATTGTATCTCTAAATGTCCTTGAGATATGTCCGCTTAAATTTTTAGGCTTTGTAGACATTGTCACGCCAGTTTCTTCAATGTTAAATTAATATAGCTCATGACAATTTTGTGAATGAAAGTAACATACTGACGGTAGCCGAGGCTACGGCCATATGAACATATTCAACATATTTTTTTTACGCCACTAACGTACGTACCATATACCTTCCGTATACCTCTAATAGTTCATAAGGTATTGCCGCTCGAGATTGTAATTGGTATGGACGGTGCCAATATCCAGTTATTCAATCAAGACCTAATATGGACGATGATTCCTTCCCAGTCAACATGAATGTAATGTGAAAGTTTCATGACAATCTGTGGAAACTTCCACAGTATATTTTGTTGATTAATTCATATTATTCAGACCTATGATTAATGAAATAGTTTGAATTTTGGTTAATCAACTTTCAATAAAATATTCACAATTAAAATGTTTTGCACATGGGAACAATAAGAAAGAATTATCCATCCATGTTTTCTATGTGCCAAAAAATGTAATGATAGTAAAACTTTTTGAGCAACACACAATATAAAATGTGAAATAAAATGTATTCGTTTAAGTTTTGATTATTCAATTATTCGGTTAATCAACTAATCATGATTAATCGAATTAATCAATTAATTAATCGCACATTCCTAATATACATAGATTTTAACTGTGGCTACTAAAATGCAAGTTAAATTCAAATTCTTTTACGAAAAATAATGAGTTATTAATTATTTTCAACCAAACTTTCCAGCCAGCCTTCTTTCTAGTTGAACTCATAGCCCACATCAAATTTATTATGGTTTTTGCTCCACCCTGGAGAAAAAAATAAACAACTTTGTTGTTCGCGGGTAAACAAAACGGCAACAGCAGCAACATCAACAGCATAAACTAACAACAAGAAAAATTATACAATGTTGCATATAAAACCAACATGGTGGTTTCTACAACAATTCGTAGTACTTTTATTTTAATTTTTTTATTTTTTTTTTTTTTCAAGAAGTAGTTGGTATTCCTTATTTTTTCCGCTGTTTACATAAAAAAACTAACAGCAAATACTGCCGCAGTACTTAAAGCTTCCATGGGATACTTTAACCATCAAACATTGGCAGCTGATGTTGTTTAGTACTGGTGCTCCATTGAAAATGGTTCCCGGAAAGAGAATATTCGTATCTATACCAAAGTACTTTGCTACTATTACAGCCAAAGGGTAATATTGTGCGGTAGCTGGACACGGGACGGAGTTCGAATTTTAATTTATCAAAAGGAAACGCGGATATGTGGAAAATGTTTTTCTGCATAATGCTAATGATGAGATATAAAATTAAATTCAATGAAAAACAACTAACAATGAATGTCTTTATGATTTTACTAATATCTTGTTTTGTAGCTCAAAAGTATGTTATGGTTTTGTTTGCTATTAACATCTAAAAGTATGCAATGTGTATCTTATTATGTCATTAAATGGAAAATGTTTATGCTATAATATTTTGAAATGGGAAATATTCGAAATGTTTATGGTATAAATATAAGAAGCAGGGTATGAGTTTTACAGATAATCACTTGTTCTAGTTCTTATAGTCGAACCCTTAAGCTGATGGGAGCAGAAAACCTTTATTATGGAAAGATATGTGAAACACAATAAGCTAGAGATATGTCAGGCAGTTAGACAAACAATATATGTAAATTAAACTATCACATTACCATCTAGGTAATGTGATTGACGCAAAAACTGTGACGTTTAGGCAGTTGTATTGCGGGAAAGTATATGGATTTATAGTAGATAAGAAACTTAGGCATCTTTTTGGCATCAACTTAATCCTGTATACGACCGAATAACCACGAATCACTTCAAGGCAATGCCATAATGGAAAGTGATCAGAACAAAGATAAGTTTGATGAGCGGCTGCAAGGGCCGTACGACAGCTTTCTTGTCAACGACATTAAAATTTAAAAATAGTAAGAGAAGATGGTCCTACTTGAATAGTCGGAAAATGTTGCCCTCATATCAACACGATCAATAACGGATTCAATAAGTTTGGTTCAGACAGAAGGATGATAGTAAATGGAACAAAGTTCCAATGCCCAATTGTCCAAAAAACAATTTGGCTATTCTAAACCACAATACGAAAAATTAAATTGATTATCTGGTAATAGATAGAAGGCATGTTTCCAATTTTATTCTTAGGTGCGCCCCGGGATAGAGCAGAGCGAAAAACGTACATATCCATGCACAAAGAAAGCTATAAGCTATATATAAGCTGTATAAACCCAAGGTAGCCGCGGCTTTTTCAAACAAACTCTCCCAATTACTATAACACAACTCTCCTAATTCTGATGCTACTGACGCAATGTAGCAACATATTACTTATTCGCAGGCAGCTGTCGCAAAAATCGTACTTAAACATGAAAAGTACGAGTTAGCAAGTCCTGGTACGTCGCATAATGTCTGAAGGAAAGATCAATGTCTATAAGAAAAAGTAGCAGCCATTTGCTGCGGAAGCTGTTATGATGCCATTCCATCATACCATAAACAGAAGAAACGATTTTGCAAAGATCGGGTGAGGATTTTAAGGATACATAAATAGGGTAAAAACAGTCCACAAAGGAGATACCATCTGTATAAACAATGATGAAAATGTGGCCACGAATTCTCGGAGAGAGACAGGGAGAGATAGAGAGAGAGAGAGAGAGAGAGAGATTAGGGAGTCACTTCTACGAGTTTACTAGTTCAGAAGGGAAGTGACAGAGAAAGCATCACGTCAATTATCAACGACGACATAGAATTCCCTTCACAAGCCAATAGAATAACAGTGCAGAAACTTTAGAAAAATAAAGTTGTTTGGATCGATAGCATCGCTGCAGAGCTAATTAAGCCCGATGGTGACGACCTGATAATGAAGTGGGATTAACTCTTAATCACGATTTACATAAACGAATGTTAGTCCGATGATTTGAATCTAATTATTATATTTTATATTCGGAAATGGCCATCCAAGTAACTTGGTTAACTATTATAAGATCAGTCTTATATTCAACAAATATAACGTCTTGCCCAGTGTGTTATATGTAAAATCCAACCTGATTGGATCTCAAGAAAGGTGTAAACCCAGCTTCTGTACAATGATCTCTTTCAAAATGTATTTCAAATTTTACTAACTATTCTTTAGTTAAAAGCATTACATGCGTTGGTAAATTAGGGCGTAGGAAGGAACCACCTAGCTGTTGGCGTGGTTATTGAATAATTCTATAAAAACAGATTTGAAACTGGAAAATTAACATAAATCAATTAATATGTATAGCAAAAAGCCAGTTTCAACAGTACATCTTCCAGACGGCAATCCACAGTAATTTTGTATGATAGCAACGACCATCTTTGTGCCTTCTATTCAATTTGGACAGACTACCGAACATTTCTTACGAAAAATATGTGACGACAGTTTGGTAATCTTTACGTTCCTATATAGTGGATTATCTATTTTTCTGTTTCAAAAGTAAAGTTAAATGAGACACTTATAAAGCTATAATTTCGATGATACTTTCATTTTATTATAATTCTTGAGCCTTGGCATTATGTACAATTTAAACCGCTTCCGGATTGGTTGCAGCAGTGAATCATTTCGAGGTTCCTCCAGCGTCATTTTCAAAAAAATACGGCCCAATGACGCCTTCAGACCATAATGCTCACCAACCAATCCCCTTTCCGGTTGCAATGGCTCTTCCACAATCACTTCTGGATTCTCCGAGCCTCATATGCGACAATTTTGCTTTCTAACGTAACCACCGAGTGAGAAATGAGCTTCATGGCTGAAGAGAATTTTGTTCGATTGAAAGCCCACATTTGATTCACCACTTTTGTAGTAAGTTTTAACTATTTTCACGCGTTCTTCAGTTGCTAAACGATCCATGTTCGTAAAAGGCAAACCTCTCGTTAAAATAAATAACATTTCATGTGACAGGCATTTAACAGCTGACAGCCCTGCCGGAATGGCGGTTTTGAAACCATTGAGTGGAATACCTTATATGTACGTATAGAAACCTATTCTGACAGTGTTTCGTGTGTTTTGAAAAAATCGTCATAATTTTGGCACCTTAAAATTACATTTGATTCCTCCCACAGCGCCAGTTCTGCTTATCAAAAGTGGCCCACTGGGCACATTACATCACAACCACAACCTTCATACCAAGAAAGGTAAGATTCTTACCCATTTAAAGTTTGCGAATAGGTCAAGGTCGTTCGACCCTAAGAATTCTAATCATTCGCTCTACCAAATAAGATTATTTCACATTCATTTTAAATGCACCAGCTATGCTTAGAGAAACTTCGGAACTGGTTCCCTCCAAAGGTTCGATTGGTCTTTCGCCCCTATTTTCAATTCGGACTATCTGTCTGCCCATCAGAACGGTTGCGGTTCATGACATTGTAGACCTCAATCCATGATGGTCTGGTTCATTAAACGTGCCCATCTTTTCAATTTGGAAAAGCTAACGAACATTTCATATAAAAAATATGTAGCCACAGTTTAGGAAATCTTTGTGTTCTAACATGTACGAGGGCGGCCCCAATACTAGTCGACCCAACAAAGAAGACACAAAAAAGTTAGAAAAAATTTTCTTTGCATACATAATCTCCTTTTAGCTCGATACACTTTTTCAGCGATATTCAACAGCGCAATTTTGGTATCGTCAATTCCGTTCCGGTAATTTTGAATTCAAAGATGCATCACATTCTGAAAGATGTCTGGTGCAGTCAGGTTTCTGGATATTAATTTGTTTGGGAATTTTTGG